>JAOEHX010029991.1:0-26021 GCA_025448015.1 Bolborhynchus lineola
TCAACCTATCAAATTGATGTCTCTCTAATTTAGAGACAAGGATGTCATGTGAGACAGTGTCAAACGCTTCTCACTGTGTTTGACTATACTGCAAAGCCAGTGAACAAAATCACTGAAGGTACACAGAAAGCAACAGCTTGAGAACCAACTTCAAAAGCAAAATAGGTTATATTTCAGGGAAAGGACTTTTGACCTTCAAATGGCTCTCACAAATAGCTGCAGATAGCCCCTAATTCAGATTAAAAATTGCCAACTCTTCTCCTGTGAGGAAACATGAGGCTTGCCTAGCCTTTTTTTTTCTTTGTATCTGGTCTTATATTCTCATAAATGCTGAACTGCAGCTTCTTGTTGTTCTGCTTCCCACTTCCTTGCTGAGGATATGCTCCCACAAACCTTTGGTATATCGTTGTAATTCTTCACTAAGTTCAAGCAGTTAATGGTTACTGTTGAAGTTGGCTGTCCCTTAGTTCAATTTCACATCTAAAACTATTTATGTTGTGAAAGGCAGGAATAAGAGAGAACAATTTCATTCACGACACCAACCTAGCTTATGTAAAAAAATAGTTTACCACCCTCAGACACACAATAAAACTTCTGAAATAATTAATTCCACAGGCTGGCAGTCTGCTTCATCCTAAGTCATCAATAATCTGTAAGAAAGTTCTTCTAATGTCCAAAAATGTAATTCTGATTTTTCAGGAGGAAATAAGAACTGAAGAATCTGATATCTGTTCTGCACCCAGGGGCATTTATGTGATCTACACATTTTTCTGCGTAGCTTATATAAAGATCATATGAGTACTACCTTAGCTATTCCGGGTTCTTACAATAAGGAATACAGTTGTTCTCAAATACCACTTAAGTAAAGCATATAGCGTATAATCCGCAGGCAGAAAGAGGTTCCACAACACTGAAGGCAGTCAGTTTTCTGCACAGCTCCTGTTTCTTTTCCCCTTCTCTGTGAAAGTAACAAGTGCAACAGCTGGGTTAGGATGGGAGAAAAAATTCCCTTCTAGGTTTAGCTCTAAGCTTCTCTCTGGCTCCCAGATAACACACCTATAGGAATTTTTAGCTTAGTAAGGAACCTCAGCAACTTGCAAAGATCATTTCTCCAAGCAGGAATCGTGTTAGTTCCTTCAGCCCACACCTACAAAGACTGAGGGAAGAAAAAATAGAAGCATAAAACTTTCCTGCATAAGGTTACATATGTATTCTTGTCTCATCTTAAACATAAACTAAACAAACTTTTGTGGTGATTAACTTCCTCAGCCATATTTTCAATGGCTACTTTTTGCTAATGTAATTGCAGACTGCATTACACAGCTGAACAGGAAAGCTCCAAGAAGTTCTCAATAAACCAGGAGGAAGTACACACAGATGCAATTTTTCTGAGCTCTGATACAAAAGTATCTTTTATTATTTTATTATTTAGCAAATGCTCTCCTCCACTCAAGCCAAAATATATATTATGCTTTGATGTCTGGATACAACTCAAAGCATTTAGAAATTACACAGTATTTTGGCATTACTTAGCATACTTCCAGTTAAACCTGAGCTCTATTCAATCATACTCAGACTTAGGCAGGATGCATTAAAATGTTTATTTTACAAACATAACATTCTGCTGTGTAAGATAATCTCAAAAGCAGTTCACAATAATATCTATTTCCTTTTTTGCATTCCAGTCCTCCTTACTAGTTCTAGTTTTTATTGTTTTCCACAACCCAGTCTTTTCCTTTCCTCAAAGAAGTAGAAGGATGTAGCTTTTTAAGCAGCTTTCTCCATCACTACTGCCTTCCTTCAAGGACTTTGAACAGAGGGGCTCTGGAATTCATGTTCAAAACTCAATCTCCAGCTTTTTCACTCGAAAGAACTCCAAGCTGCACCCAAATATCTGTGCAGCCTATTGTGAAATCCTCCTGGATTTCTCACTGGCAGTTTTAACATGAACTGAGGAGGACCACAATAATCTCATCTGCTTTTCCTAAGCCTCCCCACCTCCTGGGGTAGCAGCTCTAGCACTACTTTCTCAGACAAGGCTACAAGTTCCACAGGAAAGTAGATCTCCCAAAACATCTTGCTTCCATGGCATCTCTAGAAAGCAACATCTCCATTGCATGGACAAGAGAGACTGTAAAGAAAGAGAAGGCACTGTTCATCAGGACTTAATGCTGCATCTAGGACTTATTATGACCTTTGAATCAGAAAAGGAAGATAGATCTGAGTAACCATTTTCTGGTTTCTCTATCGCTCACCAGGACGTTTTCACTATCACAGAAGTGATAGGCACTTAAAGAGTGGGCAGAATTTTGGTGCCCACAAAACAAAACTGTTTTCCTGTAAAGCACCTCAGTTGTCATTAAGACCCTGGACTGCACAAGTTGAAGTGCCAGAGGCTGCTGCAAAAGGGAGAGAGGAAAGCAGGGAGAGAAGGTTTGAAAAAGCTTCAAACATCCATCCCAAATTGTATTTTATACACTTCACTAGGCAGTGTGACAAGAACTCATGAAACATACAGGATCATTTTTGGCTAATTGAAATATTACCTTTTAAAGAACTTTTGTTCAAAAATGTCTAATCAGTATCACAATGTTCATAAAATATTAAAACTGCACTGAAAATTAAAATTTTTATTTTCCATATTTTTCAGTTTTTATTGCAATCTTAATTTTAGCAATTTTGGAATTTGCAACTAAAAAAAAACACATTAGAAAAATACAATAATTTATTTCAGAAAGAAAAAGATGAGGCTATAAAGGATGAAGAAAACGGCAGTTAATTTAAAAAGAAGTTTGCTACCTCTACATTATTACCTTTTTCAGTTAACTATATTTTAAACCCTGCAGGTACTCACAAACATGCTGTATTTGAAGATGGTACTTCTGTCACTAAATTCTGTCATTAAACAGTTTTAATTAAACGTGACATGTCCACCTTATTCATTATTTATTTTCTAACAGAGCTCAAAACATTATCTGCTTCTCTCTCTGATAGATGTCATTAGGATCCTTAACTATTATCACAAGTGAAAATAATATCGAGTGGATAGGGTCTGATCAGTGTTATGCTAAGCTCAAACTCTCCATGATTTCCATCAGTTTTGGACCAGTCCATTGCTTGTATGAATGGGTTGCCCTCTGTTGGTCAGGCATATCTCATAGAGCATCACAGACAACAGGAAACCTAACCATATTTACCACATCAGTTAGGAAATTTATGTTTCTATGTATGCTGAAAAACTAGAAAGACTCCAGGAATTTAAAAATATAAGCATACTTATAGAGACTTTTTTTTTTTTTAAATGACCCTAAAGGTCCTTTTTCTGGCATTCTTTCAAGGCATTACTGCTTTGAATTTCTCTGTGTAGCCACAAAAATCATATTCACGCACTTTAAAATACAAAAGGTGTTTATGCTTCTCCAAGGAAATTATGCTGTGGTTCTGTGCCATAATTGAGTGCAGAACCACAGTGATAATTGCTGTTAGGTGCAAAAAAAAATGGGTTTAGGGAGTGAAATACAGAGGAGCAGCAATAAAGCATGGGGCAGACTCAGCAGCACTCTGAACCACAATGACATGAGACCACCTCACAGCTTTAAATGGCATTTGAAGCTAATTGCCTGCCAGCCTTCAAACACAAACACACATAACCTTAATTTGGCTACCCCTAAAAGGCATCAATGCCTAATTGACAGCTTTCTTGCTGAATTACCCGTGTATATTGTTCTTAGCAACATTAGGATTTTATTTGCTCTTTAACCTAAAATTGTCTATTGATGGATGTATTAATTGGTCTTTTCATGAATTTAATGTAATCCCTTAATAATCAGGTCATTTTCTGAGCGGCAAAATGAACAAAATTTGGTTACCTGTGGATTTGTAATTGAGTTCCCATGTGGACTCTGTAATATTTAACGAGTTGAACTCCAATTATGGTCCTTTCCACAAGTGGGAATTTTAAAAAGGTCTTTCTTAATTCGTTCCCATGTTTTCACAAAACTGATAGGAGCTTCGTATCCTTGAGACAACCCTCCATCACCATCAATTTAAATTAACCCATGATTTCAAGCCATTAGAGAGGAGACCAAGAGATGCACACACATACACATGGAAAGAGTGATTCCACAAGTCTCACCTCCTTAGGAATATAGGTTTAAAATTCATACTGAAATAAAGTAAAAGCGCAATTTAAAAGAAGTATTTGAAGTAAAAAATTAAGATGTTTGTGTGGTAGTATAATCAGGGGTTGGAGAAAATCACGGGGTCTTATCTCTACTGAACTAGAGCCTCCCTCTTCTTCCCCAAAAAAGCTGGCCCCAAGTTTTTTGCCCTACATCAAGTACCAAGTAAAAGAAGACATGTAGAGGAGAGGACCAAGCAGCTCCTGGTTTTCCTTTTCCTGGGTAAGGGCTCAAGAAAAAAACAGTCTCCTTCCAACCTATGGGCATAGGAAGAAAACAGAAAGGTGGCTGACATAACCTCCCCACACATCCAGATGCACGAGTATTAGAGCACAGCCAGGCATACTGCCTTCCTCTCCCCTAGAAGCATGGGTGAGAGCGATGTCCTCAGGGCAGGGACCTCAGAGATAAAAACTAATTGCATTTGTCAGAGCTGCTTCACCTTGGATGAGAGGTGTCAGAGAAACATCACTACTCCAGCCACAGCTTCAGACTTTTCTCTATAAACCACAGGAGCCAAAATCCATCATATTGTTAATGAGGTGTGAGCATCAGATGTAGTCATGTAAGTGCAGATCTGCGGTCAAGCACCTAAAACTTACATGGGTTCAGCAGGGAAAATGAAGATGTGTCTAACTGCACACCTAAACCAAAGAGAGCAGTGAATTTAGGATGCAATTTGGCAGATTTTTTTATTTCCGTATGTTTGGGTTGTTGGCACACAGAACCATTGTCTTTCAGCCATCTCAATGAGTTCTGGAATTCAAATACTTTTTAAAATATCACTGAGCTTCCAAATCATGAGACAAAAGAAATTCTGTTATTCATAGTGAAAATGTAGCATTTAGAGAGCATACAACCCCCAGTGCCTGAGAAAAGTCAGGAGGCAGAAGCCACACATTTCCTTGCTGGAAATTCACATAAACTGGATTTTTCTGGAAATATGTTCAGAACTTCAGAACTGTATGAATTTATAACTCCTGTACATTTAGGCCAACCTGGTTTTTCAGTCATCTGCAGTGGTCTTTCAAGAATGTTAAGAATGACATATAATTTTAAAAGCAGGCTTCCGTAATCCACTGTTTTACAGTCTCCCAAGTACACTGTAATTTGGCTGGAACTTGTCCCTGGCTTTAGATGTTTGCAACTGCTCCCGCTACAGTTGTCAGGTGTCTCCTCATGTTTCGAGGACAGGGAGAATCTTATCCACCTCTCATTATTTGGGGTGCATTTTCCTTTCTGCCCGGATCTGCCAGGGATAATTAAAAAAACAAGAAGTCCATGCAGCACAGCTGTGGACGAAAAAGTAAGAGAGAGAAAAGTAAGAACAGTAGTAATCTGCTCACCACAGTGAACTCCCTCTCCAGTTAGATCTCTGAGGATATTGGCATGAACTCTCTCTCACACGACATACCTGTAACTTAGGTGTAGTGCCATTACTAAACAATCACTTGTATTTATTATCATTACTTAATTCAAAGACTGGTGCCAAACTGTCTGAAGGAAGGAAAGCAAATGGTGTATTTTTAAAATCTCCTCCATTTGATTGGAGTTTTTTTCTGTTTTCCTTCAGTATTCTCTTTTTCTCTTTTCTTTTTTCTTTTTTTTTTTTTTTTAGATTTGTTCTCAGAAAAAGAAAGCAGGGGATTTACTAAAGGCACGACAAGTCAGTTAGTTATGAGTCACCTGCATGACTTATAAATGGTCTCAAGTTTGGAGCGGGCTTTCTTCACCTAACTTGTGCTGCAAGTGTATCAGGCGACCAGCCAGACCAGCACATTCTATGGCGACTGCTTCTGCCTCAGTTACCTTTTCTCATCTTTGTTTGCCTTATTTCTTTCTCTCTCACTCTCACTCTCTCTCTTTAGAAGAAAAAAAAAAAGCAAGCAACAAAAAAAAGCAGCCGGAGCTCAGTGATCAGGGTTAACCTGAGAGATGGAACAGAGGAAGTCTGTGGCCTTCTTGCTGCATTGGTTTTGCTTCATCTCTGTGTAAAGAAACTGCCTCACAGCAGGTAGGTTTTTCAGTTTGGTTCTTTGGCTTTTTCATTTATTTTTGTGTGTGCTTTTTCTTTGAATGGAAGCTTGTATGTCAGAGGAGATGGGAGCAGGCCAAGGGAAGGGGCCCTCGGGCAGCCTTCAGAAGCCTCAGGACTCGGAAAGGCTAAACTTCAAACACTTCTGCACACATGCAGAAACACTCAGGCAGGTGTCCTCATGGAAATACACCTTCAGTCATCCAGAATCACACATGGATAATCAGTTTCAAGTGAATACAAACCTGATCCCCTTCCTGTCTGCTCTCATAGGACAGCATGCACGAGAAAAGTGTCTGCAGACAACTAAGAGGACATGGGAGACACACACTGCTTTTTAGGTCCTGCAACTCCTCCGTATTTTGCTTTGAGATTAATAGTTTAGACCATGAAATAAGGAATATAATTTCTACAGTGTTTCAGTTATATATTTAGAAGAGATTTAGGACTAATCTGCAGTAATTCTCTTGCCTAGAGCTTGCCAAAGACATTTTGAGGTGGGGAAAAGTAACGGTACAAGCTAGTTAAACTTATTTAATTTTGGCCAAACAAAGTAGTTTTGGACATGGTACCCATTAGACTTGCATCATATAGCTATGGTTTGTTTTCATTATTTTTAAAATGAAGATGTTTAAGATGCCCAGATAAGAACTTCATATAGCTCTCTTGAATTGCATATCCATACTGACAAAACAGAAGTTCCATGCTCAGCATTAAGACCTTTCTGGTGAAAACTCTAAGGTTTAATTTGGTCATAAAAATTTTTCTCTGAACTCAGATTTGGCAGACAAAACAGAAGATTAATAATTTCTTTCATTAGTTTTCAACTATGACAATTTTTAATTTACAAAGGAAAAATCAAAATAGCTAGAATATGGTATTAAAGAAAAAATGCAGCTACTTGGTCCATAAAGGGCAAGGTACATAGAGGTACATTGTTTTTTGAGGGACGTGTTCAGCAGAGAAAAGCCACTTCTACCCACATACACATTTTTGGAGCCCTTCCAGTACTTTCAGTAGGAGACCTGAATTCCATATTTTTCTAAGTGTTTTAAGAAGAATAGCTTTTCTTTCTGAGAAATTAGAGTAGAAAAGAGGATTTAAATCCTCCTGAAAATATAAATAGGGCACCTGAAAATGGATGTCTGGTGTACTATTTATGTGTAGCAGCCTTTTGTAGGCAATTAAATGAGTTATAGAATGTACTCCAATTCTAATTCTCTTTCAGTCAAAATTAGATTTCTGCTATTAAAGGATAAAAGCATCTCTGAAACTGGTACATATTATCTTGGTCTCATTTTCTATTTAAAAAAAAAAAAAAGAAAAAGATTTTGTCATTACTGCAGAGGAAGGCAGATTTAAAAGGCACTCTTTTATACTAAGCCAAATTTTAGTTTTGACAAATAAAGTGAAATAGGCATTTCCAGCTGGCAATTTGCAAAATTTCAAGAAAGATATAAAATAGATACTGCATGTTACCCTTTGGCCCATGCCCACTTCTCTCTCCCTCTGTGGTGAATGTTAAGGGACGATACATGGATAGAAAGCACAAATGGAAGTCCTAATTTTTCTATAGCTGCAGTTGGGTGATGTGAGACCCACCTCATGTCCTCTACATGGGAAGTACTAAGTTGGCATGTTCAAGGGAAATAATAGGGGATTTTATTTTATAATATTTAAGCAAGAATAGATGATCATCATTTCCACTGTCGACAAGACCACATTTTTTTGAGCTGTGTGAGAAGACAGGCAGCATTATAGGTATCTGTTCATGCAATGGAAATCTGACAGCTATTCAAAAGGCTGTTACAAAGGCTCAGCAAGAGGAAACACGCATCATTTCTCACCACTTCCTGACAAAGCATGACTCTTTTTTTTTTTTTTTGGCCTTTAGCACATAGGAGCAAAACAGCATTGGAGATACTATGCAGCTGTTAAACACAAAATTAATATGCTAGGATGCCAGCCTAGACAAAACCATCACATTACATAAATCCAAGATCATGGGAGTAGAAAAGGACCAAAGACAAAGGTTTGTCTGTGGTTATGGCTGCCCGCTTACCCTCTTTTGCCTAGAAGAGCTAGCTCTGAAACCAAATACTGCTTCAAGTCTCTTGCTTCTCTCACTGCCCAACAGTAAAGTTGGAAGCAGGCATGTTCAAGTACAGCATTCATTCAACTGCTTTAGAGAAAACAGTTATAAGACCTATTCAAGTGACAGATTTCAAAAACATCCAAGGCTGAACGCAGGGTAATGCAGAATGAAAAGGAAAATGCTGTTAACCACAAATGGCTGCTGCAACCCACAAAGTTAAAAATCCTAAGAAGATGTGGAAGAAAGAGGGTTTGAGAAGCATTGTGTGAAGAATAACAACCTGAAACATATCTAAAAGATTGTAAATTTACAAATATGTTCTACAAATATTATGGGGGCAACAGACTCTGACGTGAGAGAAGCTTCATGTAGCAAAGCTCTTTTCTACTGCCTAGTATCACCCTTATCCAAAGCTTAATGAAGCCAAATTTAGTGTTCCCACAAGAAGAACAAGGGTTTATGCATCAAGCCTTTTATAAATATGTATGCCCACTGGGTGACAGCAAGTGAATAAGAAGCCTGGGTCTTTTAAAGCATAATAGCTGAATGTGAGAATAATTCAGGTTGGAAGAGATCTCTGAAGGTCATCAAATACAAATCCCTGCTCAAAGCAGGGTCATCTACAATAAATTCAGGTAAGATTATAGCCTTTTGTTGATAGAATTAATTTATTCTCCTCCCATGACCTCCACCCCCTACCCTCCACACACATACCACATGCACACACATAACATTTAGGAGTATTGATATATAGGTTTAGAAACTGTTCGCTTCATTGCCCACAAATGCAAATGTTACACCACAGGTCTGAGTGTCTGATTTCAGTAGGAGTTTGGCATGAACACTGAACAAATCTCTGAATCATCATTTTAAATTTGAGGTTTGGAAATTTCTAAACCACTTTTTTCTGCCTACCAAAATTTTAAATTCACCTTGGAATTTTTGTTTGCCACTTACATATCACAACCAAGTACTCGGCTGGTTTCATTTAGAGTGGCACAAAGTAAAAGGTAATTTCCCTAAAATCTCTAAATTAGATCACGGTCTTACTATGACATTTCAACTTCCTCTTAAAACATGTGTTAATAAGAGTAGGGAAGTTATAAAAGTACATAAGTTTCTTTACATTTACATATAAAAAAGATCTCCAAAATTACGTCTTACGTATGTTTTCTCTCATTTCCCATACTGTTTTTCTTGTTAATTTTTTTGCTTAAGCAACAATACTTTTTTTTAAAGAAGTGGTTACTGGGAGACTAAAGAGAAAGCAAACAAGATTCAAGCATTTCTGAACTCTGCTCAGGAGCTGAGACTTTCTTTTAGAAGGATGGTTAAAGGAAAAAACTTTTCAATCAAGACATACTTTGCAGAGACCTAACTGGCCATTACTTAGGCCTGTTTCAAACTGCTTGGAATGACTGTCTCAACTATTTCATCCTTATTACCAATGTAAGTAACTGCAAATTACAAAAGTATTTCAGATAATTGGATAGATAATGAGGATTCTCTAACCTTTCTTCTCCTGAGTGCATTGCAACTTCATTATATGATTTCTTTGAAGATTTTTGATGTATGTTATTGAACTACTGATTTCTAAAACTATGTTTTCCTTGTTATTTTTCAGGATAGAGATCATAATAGGCTGAAAGAAATTTTAAAAAAGTATGTTCAACTGGTCAAAAATTTTAGCACTTATTAATATTATAGTCAAAGCATCAGTGACTGGTTAATGTTAAGAGTCAATTAGCAAACAACAAGCTGTTCAACACAGGCAGTTGTAATCATTAATCTCATTCTAGCCTACCGCAACAAGAGTGAAGGAGACCTATATATGTATCCTAGACAAGCAACTAAATCTGTCCAACAGGTTTCTTCTCTGCTCAGTGTTCACTTATTCCAGAACCCAAAGGAATATTTTTTGCTTAATCATAAGTACTGCATACTGATGAAGCTACGATTATTTCTTAGCTCTGTTTCTTACATCCTGTTAAACAGACAGCTCTCCTGATAATTATTTTACCTTATTTAAGTAAAATAAACCCAAGTAATTTTTGCTTTTGTTTATCTTGAATTCTTAACATTTTGAGGAACATGGCAGATATTAGTCTTCCTTAACTGATATCCAAGAGAATACAAAATTAGGCAAGACCGTGCTACAAACTGTATTCTTTCTGCTCAATGCAAGTAAAGCAGCACAAAGAAATACAATGAGCAGAATGATGGAAAGCCTTCACAGAAGAATGGTGAATGTGCTCTAGTCCTAAAGTAACTAAAACAATTGCAGGTTTTTAATGTGCAGTAGATGTTAACTACAATCTTTTTCCCTCTGATGTCTGTCCTTTCTCTGACATCCTTTTTAATATGCATTTCAGGTTTTTGGTTTCTTTTTCTTTTTTCTTATTTTTTTTAGGTACATCAAGGGGAAAAAACAGTGGTTCTGTTCTTTACGTCTCATACTCCAGACTCTGGAGTTCTTCTGTAGGCTGTATGTTGTTAATGCTAATCGTGATAGGGGTTTTTACCTCTGACTGACTCCTACATATTAGCATTAACACTGTATCATGCCTCTTACCAGAATTCACACGGAACAAACTGCTGCTGTGGGAGGAGAGCAGAAATCGTGAATCAGTCAGTGCTATGCTGGGAAAACATCCTTTCTACGTGTAAAACGATGCGTTGTTCTGCATACAGACATGCTTTCTAGAATGTTTGCTAGGTTTAGAGTCACTGGAAAAAGCAGGGAGAAGAGCAGCTTTGTGTATCAGTAGGTCCTTAGTAGGAGGTAGAAAGAGTAACATTTTGAATGCAACAACCTGGTTTTTACCTTGGTTTATTGCTTTTCAGCTCTTCTGGCTTTACTTCACACATAAATACTGCATTTCTTCATTTTATTTAGGAAAGAAAAATTATTAATTAAACTCTCACGTGAGTAACTGTGCAATCCATTAATTTTTATAGAATTTTATTATATGTAAGAGAAAATCTTAGAGAAAAGGTTTCTCTGAGATTTTATTGTCAGTTCATTAGGAGAATTGGGTCAATGGATCACTGGGAGAAAACCAAAATATATTTGTTTTGCTTTGGGATTACCAGTGCATTCTAAACTTTAAGAAGTCATTTCAGAAAATTCCAGAGAAATGGAAATGTACTGATATATTTTTTTTTTGTAGAAAGTACACAGATACTGCATACTCACAGTCACAAAACCTGAGTTACAGGGCCAGTCTTTAAAACTCTCTATCTTACACTCTAATTAAATTTGCTTAATGAATAGTTTATTGTTAAACATTAATTTGATGGGGAAGCAGAAGGTGAAACAAAAAACCTCAAAGTACTCACCATTAATTCAGAAATAAGGTTAATGTTTGTGCTGTATCAATACATATACCCTTTTCTGTTTGCAGTGTTTTGTCTGTGAACCCCCAGCATGAAGTATGATTGCAGAGCACCTCGAGACTGCAGGCACTTATGAATCAATGGTCTCACATATATAAAAGTCTCACATATGAACAGTTTCACTGAATGTGATTTTTTTTCCATTCGGAACAGCTGCAGGGCATAAAATGTTTTCCCAATCAGGCTGTTCAATTCAGTGGCTCCCCCAGGGATGCATACGGCCTGGGGCCATGACCACCAAAAAGCAAAAGCTAGCTTTATCCCTTACAAAGTCAGAGCCGTAGCTCTGAGAGTGGTGAAGCACATTTTGTTAAAGAAAAGCATATGCCTATCCATTTTGCAGGAAAAGTAGCTTTGAAAGTGGGGAGTAATTTGTGGCAAAAGAGAGGAGGAGAATCAATAGAAACTCTCATTTCCTGGGACTAGGGTGAAACAGTTGAAGCACAGTTTGATTTCATTCACCATTTGAGGCAAGGTTTAGCAGCATCAATTCTTCTGCAGAAGCCAAGGCTGTCCCTGAGCCCATAGGGGTTGTCCCTGAGCCAGGGAGTCCCAGACTCATAGGTCACTGCTATTCATCTTCTCCACATGCGGTTGCCAGAGAACTGGTGCTGCCCTGAAGTGGTTGCAGTGCTTACAAGGCACCTAGCTGCATGTCTGATTCAGAACGACCATCTTAAAGCTAAGCTTTCTCTGAAAGGCAGAAATCTGGAAATGCTGTTGAGCTTGTCGCCACACTTAAATCCCCCTGTGGCATATATAGATTGAAGCTCAGTAATAAGTGATTACACTTATTATGTCAATTGTGCTCACAAAAGGAAGATGTTACATGATATTTTCTTTGGTTCCTCATTGCATTGAGAAGTCTCATTTGCATTACAGCACCCCAAGCCTGCACCAAGAGATCTTTGTTTTCTTCTTCAAAGGTTTTAATTAACACTAGAGCAGTGTACTTGGACTACAGTACTGCCCTCAGTGCTTGTGAATGACATGGTACTGAAACAATGACCAGCTGCAACTTCCTTACTTCACCCCACCTTTCGAATCCTTAGTCTGGACTTCCCGTTTCCATTCTATATAGACACATGCCAATAGAAGGTACGTTAAGGAGGAAATCTGGTCTTGCCACTTACCATTCTGATTCATATTCTTGTTACAAAAAAAAAAAAAAAAGTATACGCTTCCTTACAATTTATCTCTTCAGAATGTAAGCTGAGTAACCTGCAAAGTTAAGAATTAGAGGGCAAATATAAATATGGTCTTAGACCTTTACATGTATTTTTTCTGCATAGCTGATTCCCTAGAAAGGCAAGTAATATCAAGTCATAGATACTATATTAGTAGATACTAAAAAACAGGGTTTTTTACTCTGAAGAAATGTTAATGCTGTCCATGACTGGTGTTAAATCTTGTGGAAGACCACAGCATGATAGCATTACCATTTTCAGACTGTTGGTGTCCTTCAAGAAATATCCACTATCAACTCTTCCAATTGAATGCTGCTATAACACTGAGTTCCTGTGTCTGGATTCCTTAAAATAACTAATAAAATAAATGTAGTTGCACTATAAAGTTCACTGGTTTAAAATATAACAAAATATTTCAGTAAGGTGAGGTGGTATAGCATTAGGTAAGTTACCAAAAAGCAGTAAGAGATCATTTCTTGACAGAGGTTAAAATAGAAAGGGAAGCTCATTCCAGCTGCTGTCATAAAACAATTCGATGTCTGCTGATGATCAAGTGCTTTCATCACTTGCACATGTTTGAAGGGAAGAGTTTCATTTGGTAAGAGAAAAAATTAACTCTTTTGTGACATTTAATTCTCTCTGTTAGGAAGGAAGTCAGACTACACCATCATTGCCTTCTCTATCTCCAAATTCCATGATAACATGAATTACAGAATATTTTTTTGGAAAAAATATCTCAGTTGGTCAGATACTGTGTATACAAAGGTAGAGCTGACTCAGCTTAACCTTCCTACTGCCACCTCTTGGGATCAAGACACCATGTAGCTTTAACCTTAGTACAGAGTTCCCTTTTCGGATAAAACCAATAAATAAGAGGGAAGGCTCAGTGTCCTAAGCTCATAGCAAAAAACCTGCTTTCCAGAAAAGTCTCAGCTCTCTTTCAAGCAGGAGGTAGATGGAGGAACAATTTGAATGTGAGAAGCCATGGAGCTCCAACTAAGATGTCCAACAAGGAAGAAGGCTTTAGTGTCTACCTTTTCCCCTGTCATCAGAGAATGGTTTGTTTTGGAAGGGACATTAAAGCTCATCCAGCTCCAACCCTCTACCACAGGCAGGTTCCCACTAGATCAGGTTGCTCAAAGCCCCGTCCAGCCTGGCCTTGAACACTGGCAGGGATGGGGCAGCCACAGCTTCTCTGGGCTGCTTGTTCCAGTGTCTCAACAAGTTCATCATAAAAAGAAAATCTTCCTTATCTATTCCATCAGAATCTAGCCAGTGTCATCTTCTGCTCACGTGTGTTGGCCTAAATGATCCTACCTTGCCCTCTCTTCATCTTCTGTACTTTGCAGTATGGTGTCTTCTGATACTCTTCCTTACCTTTAGCTGGATCTGCATCTTTTACTGAATGGATACAGTAAAAACTGCCTCCTTACACCTGAACAGCAATTTAATGAAGAGGAGAAATAACCAAGAAGAGGGGGAGGTAACTCTGCAGTCTTATTTGCCACTCTACCCTCCCCTAACCGCTATTTCTGTAATATAAAGGAATAACAGTATGCACTTCCTTGTCTCTTTTTTTAACTGACCTACAGCAGACTCTTGGCTACTTCCAACTGAGAAGATTGGGCTAGACCCCATGGTAGGCTGGACAGTACACACACATCTAGAATCCACATCCAGACAGAGCTTTGCAATACCTAAGCTCATTTTGGTATTTTATATTGCCTCACAGGTTTAGGTTTGGTACACAGCTATAGTTCCAGGCATATCTCAGAGTACAGTCACAAACAGGCAACCAGGCTGGTATCACCCTGAAGTTCCAGCTAAAGTTCAGAAATCCTTAAGACAAAGAGAGAAAGGAAGTGTTACTCCAGCTTAGACCCTGTAACATTCTGTCTGGTAGACAATTGCAGTATTTTATATGCCAACAATTAGTGGTAAAGCACAGAAATAGCCCTGAGCTCAGGGACCAGATCTCCCCTGTTGCTCTATGCCCACCATGAAAGCTGAGCACTCTTTCCATTTGTTCTTATGCTCATTCAACAAATGTCCAGGAGTTGTTTGCTAGTAGTGGCATCACTTCATACAGATTGGGTAAGGACCACTCAAAGTACCTTCTGATCCAATCCCCACCAAAAAACTACGGATGCTTCCCCTGCACATGTGGTTCTGAATCCCTCTCTGGCAGAACAGGGAATGGAATCTCCATCTCCTACTTACAAAAATGCTGTTGCCCTTGTATTGATGGCAAGAAAGAAGTGCAAGTTCAACTTGCAAGTGCAACTATTACCCAGTTCTTTTTTAACTGCTGTTGTCCTGCATGAGAACCCTGGTAGTTCTCAAAGACATCCTCCAGCTCCATCTCATCTAAGGCAACACCGGCGTTGTGGAGCCTACGTAAGACAAAACGTGAGCTAGCATCAATTAGAGGCAGTTTGAGCTTCCACCTTCTGTTCACTAAGCCACTGCTCCCACCTAGCGGCGCGAGCTCCCCATGCTCTGCTGCTCATTCCCACCCCAGAGACGTACCACCGAGAAGCTCTGCAACATGAATACCAGCTAACGTTAAATTAATGTCCTAAAGGGAAGCAGCGTTCTCACCTTCCTATTTAGGTAGTGGATTCCAGGATTAATTCCGAACGGGACTCCCAAAATACAGACAGGAGGCTGTGTGGGTTGGTGATATAGAACTGGCTTAAGATCCAAAAGAGACCCATATAGATCAGATTGCACTGGTGTGATTTCGCTATGGTCTTGGGTTAATCACAGATGACAAGTACCTCCAAAAAAACAAACAAAAAAAAACCCAGCAAATATTGTTCCTCAAAACAGGAACCAATTTTGCAGCAGGAAAATAGCAAAAGGTAAATCAAAGTATACTCTGAATGTTAAGGATTAAAAGAAACACAAATATTCGACGTTCAGTTCAGTGCAAAGATCATTTAGTCTTATGGACATGCATAAAATGTGTGTGTACTCTTCACATAAACTTTGAATCAAGAATCTTATTTAAAAAAATAGGCATCTGATACCATTATGAAAAGTCCTCTGCAACATTAATCAAGTGGAATAAAATCAGGTTTTCAGGTACTCTGAACAGGCAGTGGCTATACTTTAACAGTGTTGTATATATTCAGGAAACTAAACCAGAGGTCACAGACTGTTAACATATTGATGGACTTCAAACTTCACTGCATGCCAGTAAATCTGCATAGCTAGATTGCCCTCAGCACAGGAACAAATGTAATTTAACATATCCCTTAAGAGGATTTCTGCGATTTCACAAAAAGCTACTTTCACCACTTGCATTTCTTCTTCTGTGCTCGGACACATTCAGCATTTGCTTTTTATTAGTTCAATTAAGGTAGGTAAGATTTCCTTAACTAAATGTATTTTACTGAACTGCATCCAAAACTAGTGTCAATTGATTAGAAGGCAAGTGATGCAGTTAACAGTAAAAACAGTAATTGAGATAAAACTCACAGAAAGCATTTGTACTTCAAAAAGCAATAAAAATCTCATCTGGTATAATGAGAGCAGCTCTAATGAACTGGAGATGAAAATACAGGATGTTGGGAAACATCATCCAACAGAAAAAAACCTGTGAAATTTAATTGAAGTCCCATATTTAAATATTGAAGAATGAACATGCATAATAAAACCTTACTACACTGGGGATGCAAGTAATGGACTACATTCCTGGTGCTATTCTGGAAAATTAACTGCACTGGTACAGCAGAACATATTGAACTCGAAGAACTTTTCAGCTTTTGTATGCTGCTACTTTTGCATTAGTAAAGCAATGGCAATTGCAGAGCTGTCTACTGAATGGAGTCTTCTGAACTGGAAACACAGTATCTAATTGCAATTTTGACAGAAAACCAAAATTAGTAAAATAATAGTATTTTGTAACCCTTTAAGTGCTTCTGAGAGTATGTTTTCTCTTTATTTTTTTAATGTTGTCTTAACTTCCTATTGCAGTAAGCAGGCAAAGAACTCAGTGGAATTCCATCAGGAAGTTCCAGCAAGAAACAAACAACACATTTGGTCAGAAATGAGAAACAAAACTTTCTTCATGGAAGACCAAACAAGGGGTCTTGAGGTTGTAACAAGGTAAAGGGGACACCCTTTGTGGCTGCCACTTCAACTACAGTCTGTAGGCCAAGCTGCACTAACCACAGAGAACAGCATTCAGACACATACAATTGCTGTCCAGATAAGGACAAGGGTAACTTGCAAGACAAGTTGTCAAAACTAAAATATTACACACATACCCCCTTTAAAAGAAAACTTTAAAGTGGACTGAAATTTCTGCTTTATCCATGATTTAGGTCCACAGAATTCAAATTAATTACAAGACATTTTTATATACAGCATGAACAAGTCATGTAAAAATACAGATTTTATTATGTACATTTAGACGTTAATTTAAACTGATGAAGTTTTTTCTTCTTCAGTTCCATCTTCTGCCTCATGATGTTCAGCTGCTGCTTCCAAATATTTTTCTTCAGTGACCTGCACACAGAGATTTTATTATATTTTTTTTAATTATTTAATTCTCCTTGATCCTGGAAATCCTCCCCTTGTACTGTCACTTTAACAAGAACACACAGCCTACAAAGACAATTACTGTCTCCAAAATGAAACAACCTGAATGACACTCATCTTCAAATTCATTTTATGGCAAAATATGATGGACTAGGCTCTGAACACATCCTTGGCTAACAAGTTTCAGGAGACAGGCAGCACTTCTCTCTCTTACTACACAAGTAAGCAAAATATTTGATCTGAATGCTCCAAAACATCTGCTGTTTAATTCTCATGAAGATTTCCAATGTCTATGCATGCTTTGCTAGCAAGTCTCCGATTATATGCAGCTTATGATATTTTATAGTTCCACTTATCTTAAAAACTTGGTCTTCTGCATTTACTTAGACACTGTAAAGCTTCTCTTGGATAAGTACATTTCAACTTTGAAACACTGGTTAACAGAAGAATGTTTGTAAGAAACTTATTTTCAATGTAGATTTTAAACAGGCAAAAACCCCTCAAACTAGTGCATTTATGCAGTTTACTGAAACAGCATTCCCTTTTATCTCCAGTAACTCCCAAGGCTTCACCCTTCACTGGATGAAGGCTTCACCCAGTGGTATTAGATTTTATCCCTGCATTTACTTGTAAGAAACATGTCTGCATGTGTCCTTTCAAACCTACTATGCAGCAGCTTGGCAGTTAGATTTCCTGTGCATCAGATTTTAATTCAGCTGTATTTCAGTTCCTAAAGATGTGTTCATGAATATATTACCCATCCCTAATCATTCAAATTCTCCTCTATCACCGTGTATCTTCACATTTGGTGAGCTGCACTTCACCACTAATGAAACTTACCAGCCTCTTTGATCTTTCCAGCAATTTGTGCCACACGATGTGGTGAGCCTGTATTAAAAGTCATTAAACGATGTTAGTGCAGGTAAAACATTAAACAAAATCTTAAAATAGATTCTGACAAACGTATAGAAATGCTGGCACAAAACCGTAACAATCTCTAACTTGGATGTTACAGCTCCTGATTTCAGCATCCAATTTGCCCATATTCCTTTGGAGCACTTGAATAAATGTCTGCTGATCACATCTATTTGTTGTGTGGAATCACTGAGGGGGTGGGTAAAAATGGGAACTAAAATCTTATAATGAGGAAGGGAACAGAGACATGAGGTGAGGAACCCAAGCACACCTGCCCCTTGAAAACTTCCCCAAGTGAGACAACAGTACATGTGCTAGACCACCTGTCACAAGCATATGAGTCAACAGGAATGGGAAGAAGGTCTTCTGCCTCCACCTGCAAAGCCTTTGTTGGAAACTGATTAGTGCTAGAACTTTTTCTGTTACTGTGGTTAAGTTATACTTTGGTGTCATGAAAGACCCTGAAATAGTATCCTTTATCATTAGTCTAAATTCAAAGTTCTGCTCTTTCCCAAATCTGATTAAACACTGTCAGCAGCCTCAATTTCAGAAGATTAGCATGCACAACTAAGGCAACATGAATGAAATATCCATGCAGAAAATGCACAACCAAAACAACACTCTCAGTACTGAAAGAAAACATCAAAGGCCCTGTGATGCAAATTCTACTAGCTCCAATTTCACATTCATAATAATTCCAGGAAAAAAAACTCCAAATATCCAATACAGTCATCATTGTGCATCTTCCCTTTCTGAATTATGTTCAGCTACCAGCACAGCATACAACAAAGACCAGAAAGTAAGCCAAGTGCCCTAAGGTAAAGAAGGAAAACATGTATAAAATGGATTAATTACCTTCAAATGGACTGGCAGGGACACACCCTGGAACCTCCTTATTAATTCAGATCGGCTAGTTTGAAGATTATGGGCTGCTGTTATCTCATACTGGAAACAGAAACTTGTCCTTGGAATATGAGGGCCTTCACTGACATCTACGAAGTCACCAAATCTGATGGGAGAGATATAAAAAATAAAAAAAAAAACAAACTTATATCAAGTATATTGAGACAGCAGTACAAGGTAATTTGTTCTTATGTTTGATTAGCAAATTCCTATCTAGAGAACAGATGAAAGAAAATCCATACAAATCCCAAACCGAATCTAAATAAATCCCCAGTTCAGCGTTTCTAGATTGCCTGAAACAAAAGTACAAGTTACATAATTGCCTAAAATGAATTTAAGACATTTAAACCTTGAGTCTAGAAAGAGGATCCCAGGTTTAACAAATCTGTAAAGCCATGGTGGCTTTAAAAGTGGGACAAATCTGTCATTCACCAGAAGATTTGTCTCCAAGATAACGTATTTTCCACAGTAGAGCATTCACATCCTGCACACGTGCTTCCCCTTCAAGTCTTGGAGAAATGCAAATCACTTAAGAAAAGTGAGAGACAAAAATACGTATAGCAAAAGCATATTCAGAGCAAACCTCTCACAGAATGCAATAGGTAAGCCCATTCTCTCATAACAGAGAACAGCAGGCACATCTTTCTATAAATTCCAGAACAGTCACTGCAGAGACATCTGTTGTTTGGAGAAATATGGACACCAAAATCAAATGCAGAACAATTTAGACATCTACAAAATGCAGCCCAAGCTAGTCACAAATTCTTTTACATGCCTGAGGTACAACACAAGCTTCCAGCCTCCAGCCTAAAAACTCTTATTATCCCAGGAGCCAGCTCCACTCCCTAGCTTGCCAGTTAGGAAGATCATGGTAACTTCAGAAAAGTTCACTATACAATGCTAACTCTTGTTTTCAAACAAGTATTTGGGTCTGTATTTCATTTAACCTCTCAAGCTCTAGAGATTTATTTAGATTTTATATAAAAGCAGCGAGACTTGTCTGGCACTTACCACCTCTAACTCAAATTAGTGAGATCCACCAAGTGCTAGGTATCACAAAACAATGATTATATAAAGAAAAAAACACCCAAATAACAACTTAAGACTTAAAAGCAATGAATAAAAGTGATTTCTAAATTGGAAACCATCACAAGTAACTTAGTCTTCTCACCTGCAAAGAGTACTTGCAACATTATCAAATCTTTTAGTGAATCAATACAGAATGAGTTGCTTGGCTCACCTATGTAACATTACAATTCCTTCCATATTCTGAGAAGCTTTTCGTTCAATCATCTCCAGTTTGTATCTTAACAAGACAAAAAAAAAATATTTAAACAATCCTCACCTTTAACACCTAGTTCTTATAAGAACAATTAAGAGATTGACGTAAGGTGCACTCTTTAAAATCATTCTTGCATTTACGTGAGCTTTCAAACAAGCTTAAATTCTAAATTTTATATGACAACACACACTGACATGTTTCATAAAGCACGTTATACAGACCAGTCTAACTTCAGTTCCTGGAAAAAGTATGGAGATTATGTTGGGTACCACTGAAAGACATTTAAAGAATAATGCAGTCGTCAGGCACAGTCAACATGGGTTCACAAAGGGAAAGTCCTGTTTAACTACTTTTGTATCTTTTTATGGCAAGGTCATCCACCTAGTGGATGAAGGGCAGGCAGTGGATGCAGTTTTTCTGGATTTCAGTAAGGCTTTTGATTCTGTCACTCACAGCATCCTTCTGGACAAGTTGTCAATGGCATGAAATTTAACAAGTCCAAATGCTGGATTGGTAGGGAGTAAAACTAAGCACAACTATAAACTGGGAGAGGAGTGGCTGGAGAGCAGCCTTGCAGAAATGGATCTGGGGGTGCCATCTGACAGTGGACTCAGTAAGGGTCAGGAGTGTGGCCTGGCAGCAAAGAGTGCAAATTCCACCCCAGGGTGTGTCAGACACAGCACAACCAGCTGGTCAGATGTGACTATACTGCTGTATTTGGTGTTGGTGGCCTTTCCTTGAGTACTGTGCATAGTTCTGAGACCCACAATTTAAGAAGATGTAAAGGTCGTCCTTGACTGCATCAGAGGAGGGCAACAAAGCTGGTGAAAGGGCTGCAAGGCATGTCGTGTGAGGAGCAGCTAAGGATAAACTATTCACCATTTTCCCCCACCTTTCTCGAACCCCCAGAAAGCTGTGGAAAAGAGAATTTCCCCCTCCCCAATCCCAAAACACTGCCTATGTGTTTTTTCAGCAATTTTCCAGAAAACCGGAGTGTTCTGAACAAGCCTTCTTTTATAACACAGGCCAGAGTATTTTACCCATTTTCCTCCTGCAGAGCTCAAAACCTGAATTTCAGCAAATTTTCATTTGAAGATACCAAAATATGAATTACAATATCATTAGGGTAGGAAGAAACCTCTGGTGATCATCTAGCCCAACCCCCTGCCAAGGCAGGGCCACCTAGACTAGGTTACTCAGGAACATGCCCAGGCAGGTTTTGAGTGTCTCCAGAGAGGGAGACTCCACAACCTCCCTGGGCAGCCTGTTCCAGTGCTCTTCCACCTCCAGCGTAAAGAAGTTCTTCCTCATGTTGAGGTGAAACTTCTTGTGTTTTAAGTTTACGGTCATTTCTCCTTGTCCTGTCTCTGGGCACCACTGAAAAGAGTCCACAGCATCCTCCTGGCACCTGCCTTTGAGATACTGATATGTACTAATTAGATCCCCGCTCAGTCTTCTCTAAACAGTCCCAGCTCCCGCAGTTTCTCCTCATAAGAGAGATGTTGCAGACCTCTGGAGCATCCTCTGGACTCACTCAAGCAGGTCCATATCCCTTTTGTGCTGGGGGCCTCAGAGCTGAACCCCTGATCATCCATCATCACGCAGGACCCTCTCCAGTAGCTCCTTGTCTTTCATGTACTGAGATGCACAGAACTGAACACAGTACTACAGATGTGGCCTCACCAGGATCAGTAGAGGGGGAAGATCACCTCCATGACCTGCTGGCCACATTCCTCGCGATGCAAAATGCTAATTCATTTTGTCTACTCGAATAAATAAAATAGTGCAAGATCTATCGAATGCTTTATCTGTTGCTTACTGTCATCCTTTCAAGTTTTAAACTTCAAACATTGCACAAGTGTCTGCAGATTTGTTCTGTGTTTCTATTATTACTGAAGTCTATCCTCTCACCAAGAACAGGCAGCAAGTCTTGAAAATTAAGGCAAATTTAAATTCAGAAGACCCTGTGTCCTCATGCCACAGTACACAAAATTCTTTCCATGCCACACTAGCGTTAAAGATATTGATGCAGTACTGGAGCTCCAACTCCCACTATTCCCCCACAGTGGAAGTGTCACTACGCTGTGCCCAAAGTACTTGTCACTATGCTGTGCTCAAAGTACTTGTTCCATGAGTCCAAAGTCTCATCAGCTCCTCTGGCTGTGGAAAAGCTGCTGAGTCGCTGCCTTTCAGCAATGGCAGAAGCAATTACAAGTCTTTTCCTGCTCCTAGACACCCTCTGCAGGGTGGTGCATAACAAGGCCTCATTCTGCCCATGGCCCTGCTGCAAGGGCTTCCTTCCGCATGGAATATGCTCCACCAGATAGAGGACACAGCATGAATCAAGACTCATTTTGCATGGCATGTATGGGTGGGGCTCACTAGTACCTACATAAATGCCACTTCTTGTTTCCATAGTAACTTTGATGCTTCAGAATGGAAAAGACAAAAAAGCCAGGAACAACAAGGAGACGATACAGGAAGTAATGTCATGACAATGATGTGTTTGAGTTGCCCTGGGCCATTCTGAAGTGGCAGATAACCCAGCTGTGATGGACAAATGTTCTCCAATGATCATACAGACTCATAGAATGGTTTGGTTTGGAAAGGACCTTAAAGATCACCCAGCTCCAACCCCTCTGCCATGTGCAGGGATACCTTCCACCAGAGCAAGCTGCTCAAAGCCCCATCCAACCTGGCCTTGAACACTGCCAGGAATGGGGCATCTACAACTTCTCTGGGCAAACTGTTCAGTACTTCACCACCCTCACAGTGAAGAACTTCCTAATATCGAATCTAAGTCTTTTTCAGTTTGAAGCCATTACCCCTTGTCCTGTCACTACATGCTCCCATCCTCTGATCATCTTCATGGCTCTCCTCTACACTCACTCGAGCAGGTCCATGTCCCTCTTGTGCCAGGGACACCTGAACTGCACACAGTACTCCAAGGGGGGTCTCATGATAGCACAGTAGAGGAGCAGGAGCACTTCCCTTGACCTGCTGGCCATGCTCCCTTTGATGCAGCCCAGGATATGGTTGCTTTTCAGGGGTGCAAGCACACACTGCTGGGTCATACTGAACTTCTTGTCAAACTAACACCCGACTAACAATGATACTATGACTTGTGTAATTGCCCATCCTACAGTTAATTTTGCTCTTTATTTTTGTGGGGTTTTTTTAAAATGCTGTTTTCCACAATCAGGCAAGTAATGGTGGCATTGGTGTGACCATTAGGTGTCTCCACTTTTAAGAGCAAGACAGGGGTGAGGGCTATGAATGGTTTGAAAGCTATGCCATGCGTTTTAGAAATACAGGAATTTAAGTATAAAAACCAATGTGACCATGTGGTTTTTATGGGAGTACAGTGGGACCAAGCAAGATAAGCAGCGCAGTACCTTTTTAAAAACCTTTATCTTTTTAGAGTTGAAATGTACTTGAATTTTGTGTAGATAATTGAAAGTACTTAATTGATGCTGACCTTTCACAGGTTAATGCCAAGTCAAGACAAGCAGTGTATGCATTTGTTTCACTGCTTAAAGCAGTCAACTTGTGTTTCTGCCTTATTTAAGTGGCACTTGCATGGGAAACTTTGTGGAATAGTTGTACATGTGCGAGGGAATTGGTAGCTTGTCTCTTCTCCCACTAGCAATCACCTTTGTCAAGAGGTCTGACTCAATGCAAGGGTAAGAAACCAAAATATTTCACATCTAGTTCTTAGATCTGACTGATAATTTGCTCTTCTTGCAGCTGTTGCCTATTACCATCAGTTTAGTCTCTGCATACATAGTACCAGAGCTACCAGGAAGAGTACTGAACAGGACTGTGAAGGTTTGTCCTTCTGAGAGATCCAGTGTTGGTTACAATGCCTTCAATCAGTTTAGCAGCTTCCTTTCTGGACAGTAAATGTGATCTCAGGGAAGAGTCTACCCTTTGGATCACTGCATTGTGTGTGCAGTGCCCTCTTTTCCCAGGAATCAAGGCTGGTCTTGAGAAACCTGACTGTACTTGATGATCACAGATAGCATCCTTAGGAAGGAGGGAGAAGAGACACACCTAATGATGATTGAGCAATTAACCTGGTTCACCTGCTAATCTCCTTTGAAGATGAGGACCTTGGAGTTTATCTGCAATTGAAGAGAAACTCCAAACTGCTAGTGCAACTGCTCCCCTCAAAAAAATATCCCTATAATGTCTGCCTTACAAAGCAGATCAGCTGTTTCATGTTTTTCTGCACTGAAGCTGCTTTTCTAGTCTTTGCTCTTCCTAGTAAATTGATAGGTAGCAACCTAACCCAGGGACCTGCAAGGCTTGGCTAATAGAAGCCAGCTCCAGCTGCAGAGGAAAAGATGGAGACATTTCTCGCCACTGTTACTGTGTGTTAAGAGCATTCAGGAATAAAAACAGCTCTCAGAGGATTTACAGCCCTTGCCACACACTGAGTCACAGCACTGAGGATTCAATAACAGGAGCCCTCCAGGTCCTTGAAATGCTTCTTTCAATGAGCATCCACTCCATCACACCAAGGCTAAGCGTAAACAAACTTTTCTATCCCTACACTTATCTCAGCCACCTATTGGGTTTTTCCCTGATAATGCTGTGCCAAGCTCTAGAAGGGAAAGCAGTACAGGCAGCTACTCCTGGTACTAGTTCAGCATCAGGGATCAAATTAACGGCCCTGAGGTGTGATGCCTCGAGTGATCAACTTCAGAGAGCTTGTCTGAGAGCATTAAAGAAAAAAAATAAACCAAAGAAAACAAATCAGAACCTATGGGGATATGTGATGGAAACTGACATGGCAGAGGTGGAGGGAAGGATGGGGTTAAACGCGCCGGACCTCCGCTCGGCCTGGGGGCCACGAGGCAGGCTGCAGAGCCGGCACTCGGGTGCTCCCGCACCTCGCTCCTGGCCTCCCCCCCAAGTGCTCTGCGCCCGCAGCCCCAAGCCGAGGCAGGCGGGGCTCCTCCCCCGCCACCCTGCTCCCGCGGCCGCACGGGGAGAGCCCTGACCTTCCGGGGGGGCAGCCAGAGGCCGCTCCTGCCGTGAGCGAGGGCCGGGCCGGCGGGGGGAGCCCTGGCGGCGCCCGTGCAGGGCACCGGTGAGGAGCGGGGACGGAAGCGGACGGGAGGCGGCTCAGGGTGGACTCTTACAGCCGCTCTCCGCCTCGCCGTGGCCGGAGCAGCGGAGGGCGGGGGTACGATGTTTTCGCTTCTGCTGCCCCCGCCCCCGAAGGTGCTTTATGTGTCAGGTATCACCCCATAGGGATGGTATACGCGCAGAGACGAAGCCCGCAGGTCTCTAGCGCCGGGCTCGGAGCGCGCTGCTACGCTCTCGTATTGACACATCCTCGGTCCGACGGCCCGGCCTTCTGCTGCAGATGTACCAACGCTCCTGCAGCCCCCGCCACCGGTCGCGCCCCCGGGCTGCGGAGAGCAGCGCGGGGAGCCCGCAGTACCGCCGGGCCCCTGCAGAGGGCAGGGCC
>JAOEHX010029994.1:0-21831 GCA_025448015.1 Bolborhynchus lineola
GGAGGGGAAAAAAAATTATTATCTCCTGAGTTACTAAAAAGTCCACTTAAAATGGCTCCAAATTAAAAATGTGGATTTTAGCCCAAAATTGTCAACACACCTGTAGAAATACCACTGCATATTTTTATCATTTATATTTTCACACTCACACAACAAATGTGTTCATACTGCTGCAATAAGTTAATGTTAACATTATTTTTAACAACTTTAGAGTTGCTCTTTTTAGAATTGTCAAATACTGTATACAGAAAAATATTATTCCCAATATTTGCTCAAATTCCTTAATTAATTTGCTTCAATTCAGTTTGCATCCCTTCAGGTATCAGCTTTCCTCAGATGTTACAAGAAATATATTTTCTGGATGGCACTTTCAGTCTGTTTTTCAAGTAAGTATTAGAAGGTATTTCCTGACAGCAAATTTCAGAACTTTCACACAGAGAGACCTGCATGAAGAGAAGAGCCCTCCACAGCTGAGAGCTTCAGAACAATCACTGTCCTACTGCAGAGCAAGTAGTGACAAATATTTTTAAATTAGCGCTTGGTAACTACTAAATGTGAACTGACATCCTCAATTTACATCTTAACACACAGTAAAGCAAATTATCTTAGTAAGTATCTGTAATGATAGCAAGTACTGACTAGGTCCATCCCAGAAAACAGTTTTTAGAAGTATTAACTGACCACAGATCTCACTAGAAATTGTTATTGTGGAAATAGCTTCTTCAGAGAACTGTTTGGATTTGCACACAGCAATAAGTTACACAACCTGAAGTTTTGAATTAATATAGGGGTTTTATACAAATCAGCCCTGCTTTTTGCTTGGCTTCTCAGTTGTATTTTTGAAGCATCATGTGAAAGTCTGCATGAGCGTAGGAGGCAAATAAGTTCTAGTCTGTCACAGCTAGATAAAAATAACAACACACTGGCATTTAAGAGATAATTATCAAGTATTATCCCTAGGAATGAAGGATGCAGGAGAACAACAAAAGTAATTCTTACCACCCAGCAGCCCTATGAACTGCGTAATCATGCTCCCTGTGGCTAGTGAGATCTATAGAAAAATACATATAGTAACTGTACTGAAGAGGACACACAAAGCACACACAGTCAGAATCCTACAACTTTCACCCCCTTCATTAGAAAAGAGGAGGGGAAAAAAGAAGCCGCCTTAAGGCCTCTACAGGAAAGATGAAGGCTTTCTCAAACAGTTCACTGAAGGTTATTGTTATTCATTGATGGGAGATATAATAAATGACAAATCTATCCAGTGAGGATAATGGGGATTTGGAGAGAGTCTGACCTGGAGAGAGGCTAACCCTGTAGTTACAAAAAAATATTAGTAACAAACACAACCACTTACTTAAGAGTATAAAAAAAAGACAGGGTTTTATACTTGTGAGAAATTTGAGATCTCACTATTTGCTAAGATGACAGGCAGAAAGCAACAAAAGTATAGACTTTATGCAAAGATGTAGCAGCCATCACACTTAATTACACTAATTAAAAAACCTTCCCCCCAGCTAGCTTGGCTGTCAAGGTCGATAATAGGATACTATATGTCAAGCTTTTCATCAGCATGAAACTCTTTGCAGCAGATATTTTAAGAATGTACTCTACAAGTAAATTTTTTGTATATTGTATTCTATGAAAGTACAGTTGAACCAAGTAACCAGGGAAAAAAATATTGTTCATTTCCCCACACCATCAATTTAATTTATGTTTCTGCAAGTATTGCCTATTTGATATACCAGGAGCTACTGGTGTACAGGTGGTGTGCAATGCTACGAGAGAGCACACGCACTACAAACCCTGGGTTCTACATGTTACAAGTTAACACCTGAATGAGGCTGTGCAACTTCCTTAAAATAAACAAAAGGGTTTGTTGTTTGTCCTTCCACTCCTATCTACAGCTCCTCTCAGCTTCTCTTTTCTCTTAACTCCACTACATCACTGTCATTTGGTCCCAAACTTCTGCCCCTACAGCAACAAAAATGTTCATTGGGTTCTTCTGTGAGCCAAATTAGTCTACTAAAATGTATGAAGATGACACCATTTTGTTGACTTATCTTTCTGCTTTTTTAACAAATCAAATATGCACTTGGAAAACAGCAGTGATATTAGCACAGAGCAAGAGAGATAGAACCACAGACAAAACCAGAGGGAGAGGGAACATGGAACAGAGGGAGGAGACCTCCACTTGAGCAGCTGTCAGTAGCGCTTTCATGCAAACCATTGCCTCTTCTGAAACCACATTCTAACCTTGATCTCTTTCAATTTAGAGACAGCAGCAGAATACCCATACAAACAGATTAAAGGCAAATCAAGACTCTGGGCTAGAAGAATAAAAATGGTTTATAATTTACTTTTCTAATGACCATTTTAAAGAAAGCATCTAAAAACATGCACATAGACCACAGCACAGACAGTGGAAGATGCAAGGATGGGCAAAATGTGAGGGACAGCAAGAACTTTGGAGGCTGCTGCCTGAAAAAGACTGCAGGAAGATAAACAGGACAAAGAGAAGGATCAGAGTGAAATAAATTTCACTGCTGTAGAGTTTGGAGGGTTGCCTCTTTTTACTTGTCTTATAACAGAATCTCAACTGGAGAACACTACATTTTATATTGCTATTCGTAAAAGTGCTAACAAAGTATAAGGAGGTTTAAAAAGAATGACAGAAGCATTTTTATAGACTGCACCATGGATTCTCACAGAGATCCAGGCTTCAACTTGCTACAGATGACTTCAAAGGTACTGCATGTATGATATTCAATCATAATTTTAATTTCATAGTTTTAATGCACTCAAAATTCCAAAAAGATGGTGTAAGTTTTCCAATTGTATAGCTACTGCAGAAAGCAACACCACAGGAATTTAAAGACTAGAAGAAAAATAGTATCAGAGAATGTTTGAATGTATTGGCTCTTCAGACAGTATTTTCCACTTCCACTCCCATATCCCAGCATCCTACAGTTACCTCTGAGAGGACCTTTTCTTAAAGTTAGACTGAAGAAACTCTTAAGAAAGGTCTGGCACAAGAAGAAAGTTACAACAATAAACAGCTTGCAGTTCATCAACCAGTTGATGGCTTATTCTTCACAAGCATGCTGTTGGCACACAAAAATTGCGCTGTAAATATAGATTGGTCCAAGTAATGTTGAATGAAATGCTTAACGTTAGGTAGGAAAGTTTGTATTAGTTTCCTACATCTGCCTGATTCTTTTGTACAGCCTTTAAAACTCCTATTAAAATTTTCAATAAACTTAAGGAAACCACAGACTAATTTCAATGGGATTTGAAATTTGCTTTAAAAAAAAATTGCATTTTTTTCAAGCAATTCTGTATTTTGAACTATTTTTTAACATCATACATTCCCACATTTCAGAATGGTCAGTTTCAAGAACTTACTTGATAAAATACTAAAATGATTCTTTTAATACCTTGCTTAATTTAAAATCCAGAGGACATGGAACACTGCAAACACATGAAGACCATGGAAAACACAACAGCTAACAAACAAAAGGCAGAATGTCAGCAGGAAGGGAAAAAATAGGCAGGATATTACCTTCTCCCCAGTTTAATAATCTAAAATATTACACCCTCATCATAAATGCAGATTTATTGAATGGTTTCCGCATTTAACCTTGCTTGAATGCTTTACAAGTTTATTTGATATATTAACATACCATAAACGTTTTTTTTCTGTATTTGTTATATTGCTTGGGAATAACTCCACTTAAAATTAATTCTAATTAAAAATAATTTCTAAGTGGGAACACATATAGAATAATAGTAATTATATTGTGTACATAAGAAACCCAGACTCTACCAGCACTTAGAAATTATTCCTTGACACAAAGAAGACTAATATGACGAAATCACACAGATTACAGAACAGCATGTTCTTTAAGCCTAATAAATAAAGTACTTCAGAAGTTCTCTCAAGCCTAGTACAAAGTAAAATCAGCTTAATGCTACCCTGAACAGCAAAAGCTCAACAACTGGTCTTTGAATTTTCATGTGAAAACCTGACACAATTTGGTTTTTAAAGACAATGTCAAAACACATGAGCAACTACCAAAAATGAAAGACTGCACGGACCTCTCTCTGCCCTGCTCAAACCAGCAAGTGTTTAATGGAACTCCTTGCAGTGCTGACTCCATTAAATTGTACTGCATTACTGTTGAAATCAGATTTATACTTGCTGCATTTGGATGCAGGACTGTAAATGAAGCTAAGCAAGCAGTGTTAACCGTGAAACTGTATAAAATAACCACAAATTCCCTCCCACAAGAAAAGCTCTTAAGGGCTTAATGTAGCAGATATGCAACAATCAAAGTAATAGCCTTGTGTGAACCTCCCAATTTTTACTGCAACACGAATTAACTCTAATGATCCACTGTCAAATTTCAAGGTTGGGATAGATAAAATACATTATGTGAAAAGAAACCATCTGCAGAACAGATGCGGTTACCAAAGTCCTAATAGGGCAACTACATTTTTCCTTGTTACACAGAGAATGAACTTTCATCTTACAAAATACAATTTATAAAACTTTGACTGCATTGCCTGTTGGGCAGAAATTTCCAAGCACAGTAGTAAGAAAAGGGCGAATACCTGTACCTCAAGAGCCTGAGTCTTACCAAATTTTCTTTCTGAAAAGCCAATGCAAGTATGACTTGCATCCTCAAAAGACAAACTCACAAAAGCATGGCTTCCAACCACGCAGCAAACTGAAGGCTTACTTTATTGCAATTTCTGTTCACTAATTATTACTTGAAAAGCTAAAAATATATTTGTACTTTAATTCTCTGGGTTTGAACCCAGTGCAAGGTCTGGGTTCCACAGTAAAAGACTACTGATTAATGAACTTCACTTAAATGAATAAACTCATAATTTCTTTTAATCAGCTCCTATTGAACACTTTCCTGTTCTGCTTCATATTACTTCCGTATTATTTCTTATTATTTCCTGTTATGTGATTTTACAACTAAACTACCAGGTTAATCCCAAGTACTTATGAACAGAAATGAAAACTGGGACAAAACAAGCGGAAATGCCTTATGCCACAAACAAGCCCCTGAAGGAGTACAAGCTTCTAGGTGATCTTCCACAGGATTCTCTGGAAATTGAAATGTATGCAAGTATGCTGCTGGCAGATAGTGGACTCTGAGCTTTCAATGAGCCATATTTTGTGTTAGCCCTGCACAATCTGCAAGGCAAAAGGCTAGATGTAAAAGCCTAGCTTTTACTAAAGGACAAAGGCCTGTCAATGAAATCAATCTCTTCCCCTGACCACACACAAGTGAGCTGCCTAACAGTGAGTTAAAACAAAGGAATTGCTCCCAACTTGTTCCCTTTTCTGAAACAGAATATTAATTCTCAGTTTCCTGAATAACTTCACTCATTGTATGATGAAATGAGTGCCAGTGAACAGGTAGAGGGCAGGATGAAGTTCATCTGTCACCTCCAGAGGCATTCAACTGCTATATGGACCTAGCCATAAAATGAAATCCCACACATTGTCATAGAAGCTTATGAATAATAGATCCAGTGTCTTAGATAGATTCATATTTTTTTAACTTTTTCCCACCCTAACTCTCCATATTGCAAGTCTTTAGCATAAAAAACAAATTAATTTTAATCTAAAACACAGGGGAAAAGTATTAAACCCATAATTTCTTAGTGGAACCCACTACAATATAAGCCTTTGCTTTTTCACTGAAAAACAGAGCTAAGCTTTACAGATGCAGCAGTTTCCGGGGTTCCTTCACTTTTAAGAAGTGGAAAACTGATGATTCTGCCCACACTACAGCTCAAAAGCGTACATCACATGGTTATAAATATAACAACTAGAACATAAAGAAAACATAAAACCAAGAGTTTAACCTCCTCTTCCCCAAAAGAAGCAGAGCTGAGCACTTGCAATTCAGCAACTTGATCACCCTTCTCAAAGACCTCAGGGGCCTGTCTGCAGTGACTTCACAGTTACACCTGAAATGGCATACTTTGTTTTTTCCTATGGCCTCCTCACAGTATCATGGGAATTCTCTTATCCCAGGCTAAGCATTTGTTGGATAAACAGACTGACATACTGCAGGCTACTTCAGATTAAAAAAACCCCAACAACTAATTGGCACACATCTTCTCAAAGCAGTGCCAGCTCTCTGTATCTAAAAATGAGTCAGTTTATATGCAAGTAAATTGCAAGATCAGCTTGGGGCAAATCTTTTATTTCATAGAGAAAAGTAAAGCACACAGTGCTTCATCTACACAGAAAGCACTACCACTACAAATATTTTGGCTGGCAATGTAATTTAAACAACTAAGAACAGCCTTTTACTGATTTGCATTAGAACTGAGATTTGTGTGCAAGTCATGTAAATCCAGGCATTAAAAGTTTAAAAAATACCCTACACTGAAGACTGTTTCTGAATCACCAGAATTAGCAATGTCATAGCATTTAATTATCTTCAGGGGTGTGTGCAGAAAAGATTGTGCTGTTTGAATATTGAACGACTTTTGACTGAATTCCACCCACCCCTCTTTTTTTATTTATTTTAAAGGAAGACATCTAAAATGCTCTGCATACACTTTTATGTTACATACTTTTGAAACCCAGATAAGCACATGCAAATTGGAAACAGTGGATTTATCGTATTATGTTTTTCTCTGTAGTTCCATGAATGCATCACACACAAGCACTTTGCTTTTGAGAAAGGCCACTCACTGAAATTACTAATTCCATATTCCCCTCCTGAACACTTGTATAATTCACCAAAAGTTCTTTCTACCATGCACAGATTCTAAAATGTAAATTCGTTTAAACAAGGTAAACATTCCAGCATATTTCCTCTTAAACCAACTACATTAAGAAATACGTATTACAGAAAAATACTATTAAAGGGAAGTTATGTTATTTTGAAAATTAAAAATTAAAGATGAAAAACATCCATGTTAACAGATGAAAGTTGAGAGTATCACAGAAGGTTCTGTAGCAAGCTCAATAGCAAAACAATTTCCACATTTGAGAGAATTAAGTTCTTCATACAAATGTCAATCACTTAAAATCCACAGTTACTTTACACTTACCTGCTGTACAGTAACTAAATATTTTGACTGCGAATGCACAAACCAGACCTGAATGGAATGTGAACAAAGAAATGCCCAGCTTTTACACTGCTTCTTAAAAAACATTTTATTTAAAATTCCTACTCAGTTTTAAATTTTCCATGCACAAATTTCACTTTCTCCCATTTCTTTAGAATTTTCAAGCCTTTTCCCAGTGATGTTCTTACTGCAATTTTGTTCAGTAATTACCACAAACCTCAGATTTTAACATAAATTGAACCAGGATTTCAGGGAGAGGAGAATAATGAACACAGGGAATTACTGCTATCCTTCTTCAAAAGTATAATGTACTTCTTCAATTTAGCATCTGTCTATTTTTTTCAGACGGCCAAAGCCTTTTAAAAAAGTGTCATGAGAAGGTGAAGCAAAGAAGGAAGAATGAGGTCTTTATTACATCTATTGCAACTGTAAATCTCAAACATTTTTCTTCCAAGATTTTTTATGCAACCTGTTATGGACTATATTACATGACCTCAAGTCCCACTGAAGGATCATTTCTTTTGCTACTATTTATATGGACATCTAGTAGATGTTTTTGCAAGTGGAATAACGTGATCTCCCTCCCTAAGGCAAGCCAGACATGAAAATCAGAGCAAAGCTCAATTACTTCATTGTTCCCAGAATATACTCTAAGGAATTGCAACACAAGATTTGCAGTCCATCTTTCCATTGTCAAACACGTTCTGTTGTCCTCCTCCCAGTTGTAGATGCCGACATGTAAAGAATTCCCCCAGACACACACACTCAACCACGTAAATACCGCTCTGACTGTGGGTCTGCACTTGGGCAGTTTTGCACAAACAGAAAATTAGCAGGCCATGAAGTTAAACAGAAATTGAAATATTTTGAACACATGAAACAACTGCATAGAAACTAAAATAAAGCCAGAATCCCAGCAACAAACACAACACCACTACAGGACCACAATCCTACAAAAGAAAGCACCACACCACCACCAAAAAGCATGAACAAAACAGCATAACATGCTATGTTCTGTATCTCTGTAGTGCACCACCTCAAAATGTAAACTGATGTGTAACCTATTTCATAGAGTCCTTCAAGCACTGATACCACAAGCCCCACTTTTTGTCTCTGTGTTCTGCCTTTAATCAGGTTCGCAGCTGCCTTTGGCCAGTCCCTCCCAGATTTCTCAGGCTCCCTCCTCCTGGCTGCACTCTGATCACCAAGGCACAGACTGTCCAGGTCCTTCTGCCTGCTCCAAACACATTCCCCGTTTTACAGCACCAGAGCAGAGCTGTAGCCTTTACAACACTCTGCCAGCATCCTGATTTATCTGAGGATACTGGCAACTAACTTGCACTGAAAACCCAAGGTAACAGGCACAGACCCTAACCAGGAGGAATCTAGTGCTCGGTAATGTTCTGTAGCCTTTATAATTTTCTTCTAGCCTGTCCTCTGATTTAAGTCTATTATCCATGGAGAAGCTTTCTTTTCAGTTTTGCCGAACATACTACATTCAAAGAGAGGAGCTACATGTAACTGGAAGAGTGCGGGCATGTCATTTCAGATAGTTGTGCTAAATGAAAGGATAAATGCCCAATGTGTTCTTCCTTTTCTGTACCCTTACGAACATGACAACAAAGTTCAGATGTAAGGTATGTGCTTCATTTTTCAATATTTTTCCTATATAAAAGTGTAATGTAATGGGGTTTTCTAGCACTTTCTATCTACGTTATGTTCAGAAAGGGGAGACCTTGATGCATCTTGCTCCTACTTACAAACATGAAGCTAATGCTCACAATGAGTAAGTGAAAAGGCAAAGTGTACAAAAGATACATGCAACATTGCAGTAAAGCAGTAATTTCTAGCTACAAATAAAAGGCAGACCAGGAGCACAAGATTCTGTTTCTTCACAGGTATCAAAAAATCTTGTTCTTCTCAAAGCATAGGAGATAACTGCTTTACAACTGAAGCACAGAATTCTTTATCCCAATATTCTGCTTTGTTTGAAGGGGGCTGAGGAAAAAGCAATGAAGAATGGACAGTATGCAAGCAATCTTAAATCAAAATACAGCTTTAAATCTAATTTCAGGTCAATTGAACTTTACATTACAAGCTTAAATAGTATGTGCACTTACTCCTCCAAGAGCAATTATTTTCCCCTCTTACATTCCAAAACAAAACTTCATTTTTCACATCCATTAAACCATAACTCAGTGCCTAGTGTTTCATTAGCCTGAAGAACATCAAACCTTCAGAGATTCACTGGTATGAAGAACACACCAAATAATTCATCATTATCACTGTAAAAAAGATCACAAATTGAAGTGGAAAAGCACTGCCTGGCAACTGATTGATGAACTCAACTCATGCTTATTTATTTTTTTAAAGCCCTTATTAAACTAATAAGCCAAATAATTCTCACTACTGGACCACTTCTGTTCTTTTTCTTATGTTTGACACTTTGTCAGATACATTTCTGTTCTGTCCAGAGTCAAAGCTTCTTACTCGCAGACAGAAGATTCTAACAAGATTTTGCTGATAAGGTGAAAAAAGGTCTGAGGTTTAGGTGGTTTAAAAAGAACTGACATGATCCTAACCCACACTCTATAATCTACTTTCACATGTATGTTATTTAGAATTCTAAACATTCCATTTTGTCCCAGATTGTAAATAAAGATTAATATCCTTTATGTCCTAAATACATAACTAACCACCTATTAACTTGTTTAAAACATGCAGAAAATACTAGGGCTGGAGGGAAATGGAAGTAAAAATGCAAGAGTACAAAGTGCAGTTTTTCTGTTCAGAAAAGCTACATATCTCCAAATAGCATGGCAAATACAAGCTAGTATAACTGCATCCATTCCCCCAAAAGATCTGCAATGCAACTATCTTTGACTTGAAATTCATAGACATGAATGCATGTGAGTCCTGTTATTGGTATCTAACTCCTCTCAGACACTGAGAAATATTAAGATAAGAGGTCTATGAAATGTCAGTCTGTTACAGCAGTGAATAGCCATTAAAACTTAACAGCCCATATCTGTGAACCACGGGTTCCAGGTTTGTGTCTCAGACACATGCACTGCAGGGAGGGTTCTGATCAGTTCACTGTGAACATCCCCAGGACAGCACAGATCTCCCTCATTGTGAACCTCCTCAGGACAGCACAGATCTCCCTTTTTGAACATGAACACACCTTGCTGTTTCTCAACAGCAGTGATAATTATTCATAGCATCTTAAGATGCATTTTGATCTGTAACCTAAAAAAATCTAAACACTTTTTCCAAAAGCCTGTCGTACACTAGGACAAGGTCCCAGAAGAAAACAGCATTTAGGAACATGATTGTAAAGGCACCTAGGTGCTGATATAAATCTAATCTTTGAGAGAGTTTTATTAATTCATACTCCATTAACCCTTTTCTCCTTTTTCTGGAAACACACATACATATGACAGAAATAATTAAAACACGCATAGGCATGAGTCCACAATTTGGTGTTCCAAAATTTGCAATATATAGCTAGATCTTACAAGACAAACCAATGGGAGCATTTTATACAGTGGAGGTCTATAAATGTAATTATCTGTGTTCTTACTGTCACTTTTTAAAGAGGAGATTCCTTTAAGCCCAGTTTCCACTGTTACAGTCAAGAGCATCAGTGCATAAAAAATAATATTCACAGAAAAACATGAAAGTGACATTAAAACCTACAATACAGCAATAAATGAAACAATATTAGAATAGAAGAGTCAAAAGTGACAAAAAAGTTGTTGAGAAGAAAAGTTGAACAGCAGCAAATCCTTCATTATTTTATTTATACTGTTTCTTCACTGACTGCTCAATATCCAGAACAAAGGACCTCAGTACTTTCCTCTTTTTCCTTACTGTTCTCCTTGAAGAGCTTGCACAGTCCTCCTGTCAAAAACCTCTCAAGGTGTTTCTCATATGGTACTGGAGAGCTAAATTAAACCTTGAATCTATAAATACAATTTAAAAATTCACAATTTGAAGGAGTGTTTCTCCTTTACTAAAGATTGAAGTGGAAAAAAAAAAAAAATGAAGTCAGCAAGAGTAAGTAAAGTATAAACAAAAGCACTGGCAGCATTTCTGGCCAGAAGTGGCCTACGACAATTAAATTGGTGCAAGAAAGTGTCTACAGTAAAAAGAATAAAATTGAAAATATTTTGGAAATACATGGCATAACCCTCCGAGTTAAACCCGCCAGTTGTTACTACAACCTTACATCGCAATCATCTCTATTTTGTATATAACACTACAGCACTCATTCTAAAATTAGCTAAAACTATATATTATTTCACAAGAACAAAGCAACATTCCTTATTTTTTGACCTACTCTGCACTCAGATGCTTGTAGCTTAGCCAACCCTCTGCAGCTGCTTCGACACCATGCCAATGCCTCCACTTCCTCAGCCTTTCTATGCTTAGGAAAGAATCTCTGGAGACCTAGAGAGTATTGCACAAACAATACTGTGTCCTCCAACTGTTGCTAAATTCAAAATCCATTTTTGCTTCTTTTGTCCCTCTTGAAGGACAGTGAATGTGTGCTTCAGACTATTTTTGGTCAATGAAATAATATTTTATTTTCTCTCAAAAAAGGGATGGATCAGCCTGAAAAAAGCCCGTTACAACAGAGGTCAGAAACAGCTCAGGGGATAGGATAGGAGACCGGGAATCATTAAAGTTGTCTTCCTGGATCAGCCAGGAATCTGTTACGTGACCTTGAGCAAAGGCAATTCACCTCTTTATTATTCCTCTGCTTTTTGGACCGTACACCTATCCAGGACACAATCAAGACAGCATAATTATGTGCCAAACTCCATATGACTATAAAAATCCCCCCCAGCTATACACTTCTATTGGGGCTTTTTTTGCTGCCAGTGAACACTACTGATAGTCTTGGATGCTCTACTGTACAAAAACAAGAAGCAAAGCAAAGCAAGCAAATCAGCTGGAATATCCAGGCAATGCTGAAATACAAAAAATTACTAACAGGATAGACAGCTTGGCTTACACACTACAATAGCGGAAAAAAAGGAGGACTATTTAAAATAGTAACTCCATATGGTACTATGCTGATTATTAGTTGACTGATTAAAAAACTACTGCAACTATAAAAAATTAAAATATACCAAAGCAGAGGTGTTTCAGCCTCTCCTAAAGAGAATGTTTGTCTCATTTAAATCTTGTTTTCTAAAGTTACAACTTTCAGTTTTAGGTAAGAACTTAACTGTTTTTTAAAAACATTAGTAGGAACCTGGTGTTGACAGATATGTTAGCAATGGTTTCTTTCCAAATACAGTCAAGCACATGTCTGTCAAATTTTAGACAGTAACTCTGAGGAAATGACTTTTAAAGTTCTGGGTAAAAAATGTTTCTTGAGATACCTGAATTCCTCTTAATTCTGTGAAGTGATTCTGAGAAACATGCGTGCTCCAAGAAAATATCTTCATTTAAAAAAAAAAAAAAGCCTTGGACTTCCTGAATTACAGCATCTGACCCTTGAAGCAGTCAGGTATTAACTATTTGCCCCTGTGAGGAGTAACAGTAGTTCATACAGGCCAAAGTGATTTCCCCACCAACATCCTGAGAGTAACTTTTTGTTGACAGGGCCAACTGAAGCTCCTCTTCCTATCAGACAGCCCAGTCATTTCCACCCCTGCCTTGTGCTGACATAAATGTTCCAGGTAATGAGGAAACAGACCAGACTGACACCCTTCTAAGGAAAAAAATGAAGAGCAGAAAACACGCTAGAGAGAGAAGTGAGATGATGGCTTAGCTGTTTGTTGAGTTTTCATTGTTCCAGTATTTAAAGGGTGGCTACAAAGACTATGAAGACTCCCTTTTTACAAGGAATCACATGGAAAAGATCAAAGGTAATGGGCACAAGTTACTCCTGGGGAGATTCCTACTGGACACAAAGTTTTTCACTATGAGAGCAATCAATCACTGAAATACCCTCCCCAGGGAAGTGGTGTATTCCCCAACATTGGACACTTTTAAGATTTGCTGTAGAGGGTGCTGGGACATCTACTCTAAGTTTGCCTAGAAAGGTTGCATCAGATGATCCTTGAGACCCCTTCCAATTCCCTGATTCATTGTTTAGATTTGCCTGTTTCTCATTTTAGATTATTAATAAATAGTTGATCACCAGCCGTCAAAGATCCAAAATCATCTTCATTTAAATTGTAAACACAGCTACAAGAGAGAAAAACACTGGAATATTTTTAGGGAAAATCAGATGCCTCCATTTAATTTGAGACAGAACTGTCGTGGTTTAAAAGCAGTTGGCAAATCAGACAGTCGCTTGCTCACTTCCCCTTCCTTCCTCCCCCCCTGGCTTCCGGAGGGATGGGGAGGAGAACAGAAAGAATGTAACTCCCACGGGTTGAGATAAGAACAGTCCAGTAACTAAGGTATAACACAAACCACTGCTACTACCACCAATAATAATAATGATAAGGGAAATAACAAGGGAAGAGAATACAACCATCACACTTGATGACCGATACCCAGCCTGACCTGAGCAGTGATCTAACCCATCCAGGTAACTGCCCCCAGTTTATATAGTGGGCATGACATGCTGTGGTATGGAATATCTCTTTGGTCAGTTTGGATCAGGTGGGCTGTCTCTGCTTCCTCCCAGCTTTCCCTCCTCCCTGGCAGAGCAAGAGGCTCAGAATGTCCTTGGTCAGAGTAAACATTACTGAGCAGCAACTGAAAACATTGGTGTTATCAGCGCTGCTCCCAGGCCAAAAGTCAAAACCACAGCACTGCACCAGCTACTAAGAAGGGGAAAAATGACTGCTACTGCTAAGCCCAGGACACCCCCATAAGACTGACTCCAACCTGACAGCATAAGTAGCACTGTGCTGTAACACTGTAAATTAAATCTATAATCCCGGCAGTGTTCTATGTAAAACACTGAACCTGCAAGAAATCAAATAACTTAATGAAAAACTTTAAAGGGAAGCCACATATGTTTACAGGTAATACGATGAGGCATTACTAAGCAGTACTTGCTGCCCAATTGAATTGAAACAACTGGTTAAAGAAACAATCCAAAGCACCTGGAAACACCTAGCCCTTTGAACATTTTACTGTTGAAAACCACAAAATTTTACATACAAAACGTTTTCAAAAAGAAACTATTCCACTCAGTCTCTTCAAAACATAATTATTTAAGTTTAAATAGGTCAGGTAATTTGCAGAGGTCTGTGAACTACATTTTCAAACCAAATTTTACCATTACCATCATAACATCAAAGGAAGTTTTACTTTGCCCCTTACTTTCTTTTGTTGATTTTGTTATACAGCAGTCCTCTGATTCCTAGATAATGAAAAAAAAATGTTTGCGTCATACGGGAATTGTTGATAGTTAACATAAAATTTGTTTAATCTGGAATTTCCTCTTGTGTCAAGCAAAGATATTTGCTGCAAGACGAATTTCCTTAGCAGAGCTGAAAACCTGGAGCAAAATAACAGTTAAATTGGAATTGACAGTTGGAATTGATACATGTTCTCCATACTACAGTATATCATTATCATTGATACTTCAATAACTAGACGATTTCTAGGCCTCAATAAATTATAAAATAATACTATGATTCCATAGGTTAAAAAAATAAAATAAAAATCCCTACATTGTCAAACTTCCCTTCGTTTTTGCTTGCTTTCTTTAAGCCTTGATTACAGACATTTTGCACCTTCAATTTGCAAGAAAAGCACATCTCCAAGTCAGTCACTCTGACATTTACTATCAAAAGTCTTTACTTAAGAGACTGGACAAATCTGTATTTGTTCCCAGTGCCTGTATGAGCTGATTAAATCAACTCCAGCAAACACAGAATGAATCACATGATCCTAATCCAAAAGCCAAACATTCAGTATCATCTTTAAGATGACACAAACACCTCTGAATCGGAAAAGGATTAATGCTGCAGCACTGGAGAGAACTACAAATGGAGTAAGCAGTGAAGCTTACTGACCGTCTGAGGAGGGAAGCACCAAAATGCCTTCCCCCAAACTTCACTGTTGGATAATAGCTTTCCTCAGTTCAGAATCCTTTCCTGTGAACTGATCATTTCCTATTGCCACAGTTCAAGGGTCCTGAGTGTTGCCCTTCTACCCCCTGTACATATCAGCCACAACACACAGGTAGCAACCGTAACACCAGTGCCTTGTGTTCATGGTGAAATGCATCTTTTGGAAGACAGCAACAACACAGCTGCTCAGGGAAGCATCCCGAGAACAATTTTTACAAATAAAAATGTAAACAACCTTTTTACTTCCTAGTTAGACAACAAGCCTGCCTCAGCACCTGACAAAAACTGCAGTGCTCCAACACAGCAGAGTCTGGCCAGGGGACCATTCCCTCTGCTCAGTGGAGAAACGTCTATAGGCTACTACACCTGAAAGAGTCATTATACAGGAGGATGTCTTCACTCAGCAGTTTCAGTGATCTCAATTTGGCAAGAAAAAACTATAACCCAGTGTTATAAACCTATAATCAAGAGAGAAGAATCTTTTTTTCGGAGAAGGCATTTTTGATGCAGCACTGAATGCTTCATTTTTCTTCCTTTCAGCACTGCTGCTTTGTCCAACAAAAGCAAATTCTGAGTGACAGAAAAGTACATTTCCCTCTCTGCCCTGCAGCTCACTCTGTGACTGTGCAATCAACAGTGAAGCCTGAAATGGGAAAAAAAACCCAACCAAAAATCGACAGTGCACTGAATGATGAATGCCATAAAAAAAAATGTATGTCCTTGTATGGCCTCAAGCTTCAGAGCAAGGATATAAGGATCCCTAAAGAAACGCAAACATTTAAGAGACAGGCAATCCTTTGCTACCAAGATTCTTTTTTTAAGTATCCCTGGTAACTAACTGCATACCACCACTACCATTTTGTAAGTGACATGAGTAAATTGGGTGAACACAGTGAAAATGACCAGCAAGGTCCATCTTGTTGATAACGTATACAAAAATCTGCTTCATAAACCCCCCTCTCTCAGACTGTGACTTACAGATATTATATAGATGACACTCAGACTAACTTTGTATGTTATTTCAACTTTAGTAACAGTCCTTCTAGCGGTTATTTTTTGCTTGATCTAACAAAGTAGAATGGAAGGACACTGTCAACTGCACTTTGTACTTTAATCAGGTCTCACCCACACTCCGAGTTGCATCATCTTAATTAAAGGCAGGATTTTAAGGAAGTTGAAGCGGCTTTATACCCTATAGGTAAATCACCCAATCTAATTTATGTGCAGTAATTCTGCACACCAAAGCAAAAATGTCTAACAGAGGCATTAAGTAGGAAATACAGAAAGTCCCTGTGTATACAAGCTTAAACTTAAACCTGGTTTTGGATGAAATCAGTACCCTAGAAATTTTGGATCCTTGCACTCTGAGAGAGTCATAAGAACTTTTTGTTTCCGCCCCCAACTGAAGTTGGATACACAGACACAGCAGAGGATTAAAGAATTCCCCAGCTACAAGGACACAGAGATGCGGGTCTGATATAAAATTAACAGTTTAGTTACTGCAGTAGTTTGTGAAAGAACTGAACTGGCTCTTCAGGAGAGGGCAGAGAGCAACAACAGACATTTTCACTTGTATATATGAAGCCTGCAAGACACAATGCGAAAAATTAGAAATACTGTTCAGGACCTTATATTCAGCATGTTAAAGAGACTACAAAAAAAGAATAGTGGGATATCCATGTCAAAGCTGAATGGCAGATGATACTCAGGAAAGTAAAAGTAAACCCAGTTAGGTATTGAAGTGCATTAGCAACGTCTCTACCAACTAGAAATACAAGATTCCTTGGATAAAGCAGAATTAGCTCTGATCATTTAGAGAAATGACTGTTTAGAAAGCTTATATTTACAGTACTAGTAAGGGTTTGCAATAATTGGACTGGGAAATGAATAGAGGATAATGGAACAAAAATTTCATCAACTTCGAAACAGTATCTTCACAATAGACCAAAAAACATCATCAGTCTAAATTTCTTATAGACAAAGACTCTTCAGTCAAAAAAGCACTGCTCTAGGAAAGAAGCAATGTTAATTAAAACCTGGTTTTGGGTACTAGGAAGGACTTTACAGAGGAACAGGTCATAGGAAATAAACTGGTATTAAGGTGAATTAACTTTTTAAATATCTATGTCAGATGAAAGGATAAACCAGTCAGTAACTGGATATTTCCCCACCCCTTCCTTTACCCCAACTCAGCAGGACAAAGACAGGAGTACTGGAGAACACAAGAACCTGGATCTGAAGGAGACTGTCATTTCTTAAGTCCAAAAAGTGCAAAAATCATCTGTCTGTGGTTGGGAGCACAGACAGAAACAAACACAAATAAATACCTTAAGAAAATCACCAGTACTGAACAGAAGGCCAACAGAAATGCTGAAGGAAGACATACTAAAACATTTACACCCTGAAAGTCAAGAACTGTTTGCTTAAGAAGAGAACTACCCAAACATTTGAATCAGGAAATAGTGACAAAATCATACTTTTGGTTCCACTTTTTAATCAGGGAAAAGAAACAAACAACAACACCCCTACCCCCCAACAAACAGAAACCAAACCAAACTAAAAAAACCCCAACCTCCAAAAAAGCCCCAAGAACCAGGAAAAGATGTGCACATTTGTGCCATATAGAAATTAAAGATAATGTAAGGTAAGTATCCAAAAAGATGTTTTGCCTCTGTCTCCAAGAAACAATAGATGAGCAAAATTAGAGGCATGGAGAGAAGGGTAACAAGACTGATGAGAAATGCAAACGCCAAAACTTTATGTGAAAGAAACCCATGCAGCATGCCATGTTCCACTGTGGGGATGATAATCCAGAAAACTAAAAAAAGCAGCATATTAAAGTAGAAATTAAGTAGGAAGATTTTCTTAGTAAGACTATGAAATTAGTTATATGTTAACATATGACTAGCAAGCAGCAAATAACTGCACTTACGAAAACAATTCAGACAAATATAGAATGCTGAATTTGCCTTAAACGCAATAAAAAAGCTTTAGAATGCATTTTGAAAGAAAGAACTGGAGAAAGGGAAAGTAAACAAAGACAAACCATGAAGTTTTACTCAATATCTGCCTTTGATGAACCAAAAAAAGATGAGGCAAATGCAGTCCATCTCATCTACCTGGACTTCAGTAAAGAAAATTTGAAAACAGGACTTCAAGTTTATCTTAATTTTTCACTTTTCATATTCAGTGTTTCCTTTAACACAATTTTATACCAAAGATTTCACATAGTTGGAAAGGATTCGCACTAGACAGTCTGAGCATTAATTAAACATTAGAATGGTATTTGTATGACTCTGAAACCAGAAAAAGAAAGCGAACAGTTTTATCTATCTAATTAAGAAAGCCTCTTGTATTATTTCAGTCACAGGCTCTCCAAGTAATAATAGCTGGAATGTCTAATATGCACCTTCCAAGAATTGAATCTTTTGCCTCAGGAGACATGAAATGTCTTTTCAAAAATGCAGCCCGTTTCCCAAACTGTGAAGAAAGAAGATTCTGAAGCCATAACCTGAGTTATAACCTGGCTTCAGACAACCATTAACTGTAACAGAACTAGAACTAGAAAATAGATACGAACTTACAGAAGCATATGCTGGGGTACTTTCGGTATATTTCATTGTCTTGTGTCTGTGTTTGTTTTCAGGTGTGTGTGTGCGTTTGCCAGTCTTTGTAACTGAGCAAGCAAGCTAGCATTAATACCATGGCCATATGCCACTCTGGAGAAAATGGTGTTATTGTCATTCTTAACAGAAAAGTGCTATTCATTTTTTAAATTCCTGAGAGCTCCTGAAGTTCAACCTCAGATACAGAGATATCGAAACGCAAATGATGTATCTGAGGAAGCAAATGATATATCTGAGGAAGCAGGAATACATCCCTCATTTCAAGTAACCCAGTCAGTTAAAACAGTGTTTTCTTTCTTTGCTGAAAGACAGTCAGACCACCCAGCTAACACCTAACAAAAGATGAACTACTTGTCTTCGAGAGAACCTTTCAGTTAAGAATTTCATGAACACTGAGCATAAACAGACAGCAACAATATCATTGAGATAATAGTTAACTGTAGAAATACAAAATTCAAGGCTACAAGCCAAGAGGCTCTTTTTTTTTATTTCTATCCACAAGATTTTAAATATTCAGATGCTCAATAACCCAGCTGTGGATACAGAACAAGGACTCAGAGCTGAAACAAAGACTGCCAGTTACTCAGAATGGTACTAGCAAGTGTGTAATGGCCCACAGCAGCAACGTGACAATGGAGTTTCAAGTCCCACCATTATTCTTTCTACATTTACTGAGGTGAACTAATGATTCTTAAGTAAATGTGCAAAATCAATTGCACTGAAGTGACAAACAGTCAGATTCTTTCACCATAAAAACTACCACAAAAATTCCTGCTTCTTGTCCTACCCATATTTACAGTTCACATTCACCTTGCCTAGTTCAAAATCCCACATTCTTTGCAAAAACCTGCACAGTAGCCTTTTTCTGCTCAGGCTTGCCAGAAATCTCTACCTCACCTAAATCACAAGAATTCACAAGAGCAGAACGAGCTATTAAAATTAAATAACAGAGTTTACCTGTCAGAGGAGAATAGAATGAGAGTGAGATATTTCTGAAGATCATAATCCATTACTTTTGACAACACAATCGTATTTTGACCATAGATGCTTCTGCAATTTATTTTTTTCATGCATAAGTCAAAAGTCAATGTAAAGCGCTATCCTTGTATTTTACGGTCTGCTTCAAGTTAGTACACTTCTTAAAAGCAGATTACTGATCCTAGATTACTGCTACACTAAAGAACCCTAATTTATTAGAAGGACTGTTATGTAGCAAAGTTGATTTAAACAGACATATAAATTAGCATCACTGGAAACAGCTATTTAAATCTAATTTTATGCAGAAGCAAAAAATAGATATATAAAAATATATCTATTTTTTCTCAGATATTATCTATAATTTCTCAGATTACTAAGTGATTCATAATACATATTCAAGATATAAACCAAGCCATATACAAGACACACATAACAAATAACCAAGCTATAGACTATAGAAAGAGATGAATCCTGTAAATTACCTCCAAACCAACAATTATAAAAGTCAGTGTCACTGGCATATAGTAAATAAAATGATATAGGGAAGTCTAGATTTGATTACAGTTATTTAGAGTTACACATTTTTTGCTAAAAGTTAAGAATATAGTCTTGTGAATTCCTGAAAACCTGGAAGAAAAATCATGTATATTCAATAGTAATATTCTTGGTAATAATTAACTTATATAAAAATAGTAAAATTTTCTCTGTAAGGAACTTTCAATAATAATAGTAAAGCCGCGCATTTACATACTTTTAGCCAAAAGAACCATCCTCTTCTAAACCGTTTAATTTCTAGGAAGCTGATACTAAATCCCCAGATTAACAGAGGCACATGATTTAAAAAAAGATCAACCAGAAGCAGAGGCAGAAAATTGTGTTAACATTTTTTACTGAAAGCTTCACAAGAAAGGATTTCTGCAGCTTCTCAGAAACTCATTCAGAGGATTTAGAAGTTACAATAAGTATACTAATAAGGTATGCAAAATATGAAGGCTATGAAGTCCAACTCCAGTAAGACCAATCTTAAATCACTGAAAAGCGCAAGTGGGAAGATAGGTGTTTAAAAGGTGAGGTCTAAAATCTGCAAGTCCTAAAGAAATAAAAAGCCTATGATAGGGCCAGAGGTCAAGGTCAATCTCTTGCAAAGCAGCTTTGGTAGGGGAGATTAGCAATATGGTTTGAAACAAGCAAAATTAGAACTTGAGTGCAGGGTGTATTTGGAAAATTACTGCTCTGTAGTATGAAAAAGCATGGTGATTACAAAGGTAGAACTCCATGCAATGGAAGGAATCAATCAGTCCCGCTTCGCCCACACACCCTGCAGCTGTACAGTCCCACTGCTTACCCTATGTCACCCTGTGCAGTTCCATCACCCAGCAAAGGGCTGGGGAAGGGCACTTTCTGCTGCATTAGCAAACTGTAAGAAATCAGGGACTAGCCCATGAAGCCTCAGAACTGCAGCATAGGAGGAAAAAGTACCATAAAGAAACCTGTGGGTGTGGATTAGAAAGATCTCTCTTCTGGTAGCAGTAAATCTAACAGCAGGCTGTGTCAGCTGAGGAAACTGCCCACTTAACTCTTTCAAACATCTTAGATTTCAACCAAACTTAATTGTTATACTATTCTTTTGATACCTATTTTCATATTTAATCTTTGCCAAGGCTTTGCAAGGGGTTCTGCCGACACTTATTTTGATAGTCTCTCACTAAGCATGAAAGTCAACAGACAACACAAAACACAAGGAGCATTTAAGAGGGCTTTTTTTTCCCCTAGTACTCCACTTGCTGTCTTACTCTCATGTGAAGAAATACAGCTATAAAGCAGCCCTGCAGAGAAGGACTTGGGGGGCGTTGGTCGATGGAAAAATGAACATGAGCTGCCAGTGTGCACTTGCAGCCCAGAAAGCCAACTGTATCCTGGGCTGCATCAAAAGCAGCGTGACCAGCAGGTCGAGGGAAGTGATCCTGCCCCTCTAACTCTGCTCTCGTCAGACCTCACTTGGAGTACTGTGTGCAGTTCTGGTGTCCTCAACATAAAAAGGACATGGAACTGCTGGAACAAGTCCA
>JAOEHX010030004.1:0-11086 GCA_025448015.1 Bolborhynchus lineola
CCTTCCCTCCTCCCTGGCAGAGCATGAGGCTCAGAAAGCCCTTGGGCAGAGTAAACATTACTGAGCAGCAACTAAAAATATTGGTATCATCAGTGCTGTTCCCAGGCTGAAAGTCAAAACCTCAGCACTGCACCAGCTACTAAGAAGAAGAAAAATGACTGCTACTGCTGAACCCAGGACACTCTCTCCTTCACAAGCTTCACTTCCCCCTGTACTTCTGTCATTTCTCAACAAAACAGGCAAGCAGCTCACCAAGACATGACCCAGTAACCTTCACTGCTTTGTTCAACACAAGGCCTGACTATTTTAACAAGCATGAACTGGCTGTCAGGGCAGTGTCACTGGTATGCAAGATGGTGCGATTTGCAGGAAGGCTGGACTCACTTGGATTTTGGGCTCAGTGTTGTAAGAGAACCAAAGGGTCTGTGACTCCAGCAAGAGAGGTCCTCCATGCAAAAAGTTCCATTCAAGTAAGCAGATTAAAAACTATCTTAGTGTGGTCATGTAATCATCATGCCTGCCACTCTCAAAGTTTCAGTCTTGTTACCTTTAGTGTTATTATTGCTCTAATACTTTACCAGACTTTGACACTGAATTAGGCAGTACATCACCTTCAAAATTGTGGCACCACCACCAAATTCTTGCTCCCATTTCCACATATTCAATTTGCCTACTTTTAGCACTCCTGGAAACTGTGCTCTTCTGTTTCCATGTTCCTTTCTGCACACCTATTACTTTCAGCCCAGAAAGGACTTCACTGACAGCTCTGTCTCAAATCTCATAATCTCTCAAACCACCTCAGCAGAGTACTGGTAAGGAGGAAAACAAACTGAAAACTGTACGTTTGAGAAGGGTAGACTCACTGATTCTGCACAGATGAGCTATGCAGAAAGACCAGCAAATAAGAACAGAACTGGTATCAGTGAGGCATAGGTGGTGCCCCCTTGACGTTTTGATGTTTGCAATTCATTTCCACTGTACACTGGCCAAGACAGAACTTTCTTCATCCTGCTAAGCAGTGCTAGAGAAGGCAGATCAGCAGGAGGAGGTGACATCAAAGCAAAGAAATCCATCTGCATACAATAATTAATCTGGCTACTCAGGTGGTTCAGAGAAGCAAAGGTCTCTTTGAACAATTCAGTGCACCTGAACCAAACACACAGTTGAAGCCTGCACTGGTATGTGAGAAGAGAGATGGAACAGCACCCTGGCAGTTGTCAGGTCAGGCCACGGGGTTAGTGGTGCTCTGCAGCTGTGTATTTAGGACACTTGGTAGGTGTGTCATTGACAGCAAGTCTGGAGATACAGAGAGCCATGACCCCCAGCCACCTGTTCAAAGTACACATGTAGCTGCAAACTTTTTAACTCTACATGATAGATTTGGAGCCTCAGACTTACTTTAAATTGTCAAGGTCTCTGTCAGTAAAATATTTAAACAATTATCTTCCTTAACAGCAAGAGCTAAAGAAGAGCTACACTTCACTGCCTTCAAAGAAGATGACTTGCATGAGGAGATATCCATGACCATAAAACCTCTGTCTTAGCAACATGAAGCTATTGTGGGTTCCTTTCTGCTCAGAGACTGCCAGCATTTATCAGCCCTATATTACTTTTAAATACTGATGACACCTGTAACATTATCCACCACCAAGTAGCTAAATCTGCTATAGTGCTTTATCTGCTACAACTTAAGCTTCAGAAGAAATAAGTGGATCTAAATTCAAGGCTCAACTTCTATTAAAAGATTAGTAATGACAATTGGTTCCCAACAAAGATGGACAAGACAAAGAGGCAGGGTTTGAAAACAAGTTTTTACTCAGGAGAGGTCACAGTAGATGTCTCCGGCTAAGAACCCTGCCCACATGCACAGGGTGAGAAGCAGGTGCAGAGCTGCAGATAGAGTTTTACCATGGAAGCAAACATGCTGCTAGACATGGAGCGGCCCTCATGAAAGAATTACAAAAGAAAACCAGACAGCAACACATTGGACAGGCAGCTGGGACAGAACAGGAGGCAAACAAGGTTAAGTAACCCATATGTGTGAAGACAAGAAACATGAAATAAGCTTGGGTACCCAGAGGAAAGAAGGTCATCCTGCTGCAGAAAGTCTGTGGGCTGCCAGCTGGGTGGGCAGCACTAAACGAAACAGCTGCAAGGCAATATTTCTGCTGAAATGTGAATGCAGCACCTCAGAATTGCAGCATTTTTCTGTAACTGTCTACCCCAAACACTGCTTCCTAATCCAGTGTTAATGGTTCAGGCGCAGGCAAAGGCTTGATGTTCACAGGTGTTACTACAGGTGCTTGAAAATGTTCCTTGTAACACGGAGTTGATTCCCCCCCAGCCAAGATGACATTAAATTAGTACCTAGAGCATTATTCAGAGAATGCAGTGAGACGTGGCAAGAAACAGCATGAACGGAAGGGTGAGGGAAATAAAAATAAAACCAGCCAACTCCCGTGCAAAACACCAGGTTTCCATCGAATGCAAAATCAATTCAGGAACTGCATTTCCAAACTCAGCAAACGTCCGAATAATTCAGCTCAGGCCCGCCTCTGTACTTAAAACAAAATACTGCTGCCACCTAGTGCCTAGTCCCTCTTCTTGCTGGAAAGGCCTTCAAGTCAGGCACCTGACTTAGGGCTACAAGCTCTGCTCAGACTGAACACTCAAAGTCACTTCAGGGCCAGTGGAAAGCAGCTACAGCTATCAGCCATACCACAACACTTGACCACGCCATGGCTCAAACACAGGTGCCTTTGCTTCACTGCCTTATCATGTCCTATGAAGAATCCCTGACAGATCTTTACCGTCACCACCAAATGCTCCATGTCAAGGCCATGCAGAAACGCCACTCCTTTCTGAAGGCTTACTGAGCAAATGCGTTTCATACAATCAAAGGAAAACATCAAATACCTCCTTAGGAACCTACAGGAATGGCTTCAGACTAAACGGCTTGCTTGTTAAGAGGGCCTTTAAAAAATAGGTTTCTAATATAGAATGGTTTGCACTGAAAGGGAACTTCAAAAATCACCTAGTGCATTCAATGGGTAGGGAACACCTTCCACTAGACCAGGATGCTCGCAGCACCATACAATCTGCTCTTGAACACTGCCAAGGACAGAGCATCCACAACTTCTCTGGGCAACCTGTTCCAGTTTCTCACCATCTCCATAATAACAAAATGCTTTCCTTGCGTCTAATCTAAACCTGTCTGCTTTCAGTTTAAAACCACTGCCCCTTATCCTATCACTACAGGCCCTTGTAAAGAGCATCTCCTCATCTTTCTTATAAGCCCCCTTTATATATTGAAAGGCTGCAACACGGTCCTCCTGGAGCCTTCTCTTCTCAAGCTGAATAACCCAGGCTGGAAAAAACAACCACTCTTATAAATTTATTTCATTTGACCACTACCTTTCTATTCGTGTAGAGGAAAACAAATAACAGTAGAGACCCAAAACAGAGAAATCAAAGCCACCAAGAGTTCTTTTCCAAGTGTATCTTTTCCAGAAGGAATGTGGACCACTTCAGCAACTGGGGCGGAGTACAGGAATCTGACTTTTCCTTAGCTAAAAATAAGAGCTGTTTTAAACTTGATATTATCACTGCAATAGAGTCTGTTCACGTTCTTCTATATTCAGGATATGAAATCAGAACAGAAAAGAAAGCACATTTTTGGAGGAAACATCCCCTTACTGCCTTCTATTTAGTGATCAGCTTTAAATCAAAGGATCTTTTGAAACTTCTGTCCTTTACCAAGAACAAATCCTAACATGACACAGATCCAGAACAGCTGTATTTTCTGATGAGCATTGACAGAAAATTCTCACCTGCTTCATCTCATTCTTCAATTTAGTAATACCACTTCTTTCTGTTTTGGTTGCTCCAGAATGCCCCATTTCATGAATGGAAATTGAAGGGCTGGATGAAGAGGAATCTCCAGGTCGCACTAAAAGAAGCAAATAGACATTTTAAAAATTCTAGGGCTAGAAAACCAGATGACATTGTATCTAAAGATAAACACATCTTTCACAAGTGTACAATGCTCCTCATGACAGCAGCCTTGCAAATAACATTAACAGTTCAAAATTTTTGCATCAAATAAGGAGCCTAGATCCACACTGTGATATCAGGACCTGATTTTCCAAGACACTGAGCAATCATAGCTTTAAAAGATGTCAAAGTTGCAATGAATCTGTGAGTGCCTCAGAATGAACCCAGCAGGCAGTTGACATGTCAGTGCTTGTCAGACACACTTCCTGCATGCAGGTTAGATATGCCCTTTGCGTGGTTTTCATTCTGGTCACATAAAATGTTTTCATTTTAAAAGTTTACCTACATATCACTGAAAACTTGATACAATTGTATTTCAGTGCAGTATGGTTTCCATTATCTTTGTTTTGTTTATTCCACAGCAAACATACACCTGTGGGTGTACTGGCCACCCACAATTAATACCTTACTTATACCTCTATTTTACATGCTGAGAGAACAGATTCCTACTTACAAGACAATCTAACTTTATATTTATAGTTCTTACTTAACATACCCAAGTGAACAACTTACAGCTTCTTTCCACTCCAAACTCTTTTCCACTGAGAATATGGTGTAGAAGATTTTTCATATCAAAGGGGCTCAGGTTCATCAAACTCTCTGAAGCTTCTTCACCTAGTTAAAAACCAAAAGAATAAAACCCAAGCATCATTATAGGTGGTTTACACCTTGTTTTCCTACATAACTGCTGCTGAATGCAGTTCAGTCACATTCACCTTTGTGGCTAAGGCTTTCTCTGAAAAATTAACCTGTAGAGTCGTGTCACATTTCAAAGAAAGTTCACTTCAGGACTGAAGAACAAACACTGCATGGAAATAACACTATTTGCATTAGTGGATATTATGCTGGAGCTTGTGTGAAATCTCACTGAAGCTGATGATAAGAAAGCAATTGTTCCTTTGTAAAGCAAGATCAATTGGAAAAGCATTACAGCCATCTCCCAACAGCAGCTGACATGCAGAACTAAATTACAGAATCAGTTATTCCATAACAAAATGCATGCGTGTGGAAGGCTTGTTGTGTTTTATTTGACTGAAGGATCATGCTTCTGAGAGAAAGAAAAAGCATATACATAGACATGAGCACATGTGTGCATCACAAATCTCCCATAGAAGAGGCAGCAATGAAGCTGATGGCAGTGTACAAAGCAGCTGGTGTTTAAGGCTAAGGAATAACAAAATGGAACCCAGGAAAAACAGACTTTGCAGTGTGAACAAAGAAAGCACTTTTCACTATTCAGCTACAGGTTTGGGGGAGACAGGGCCTTCTGTACACTCTTCATACAGGATGTGGCTCTGGGCCACCTATCTAGTCATTGCATGGGGGTTGGACCAGATGACCTCTGAAGGTCCCTTCCAACCCAAAGTATTCTATGATTCTACTCTATAATTCTATATCAGAAAAGGAGGGTGAGTGAGGGACAGGAATGGGTTGCCCAGGGAAGTTGTGAATGCTCCATCCCTGGCAGCGTTCAAGGCCAGGTTGGACAGAGCCTTAGATGGCATGGATTAGTGGAAGGAGTCCCTGCCCATGGCAGGGAGGCTGGAACTAGATGATCTTAAGGTCCTTTCCAACCCTAACTATTCTATAATTCTAAGAAAATTACTTGGCTCTTTTTGTAAACTTCTAAGGGAGAAATCTGCTATCCCCCAGTGACAGCTACCCATTCAAGTTAAGAGAGAAGCAGCATCCAGAATAGGCTCCATCTAACCCAACTATCAGGGACCACCTTTCACTCCATGAGGGAGAAAACTGGGGAGAGACTAGAAATCTGCTTCCACAAAGTTATCCCCGTTTAGGGTGTGCTAGGGCATCAGACATGGTAACAAGAGCTGAGCCACAAAAACACGGTCCAGATCATGCTCCTAAGTGGCAGCATTTCACTATATACTGGTCACATTAACTTGATTACTTTCCATGACTGCTCCTTCTTAGACTGCTGAACCCTGGCAATAAGGAAAACCCTTCAGTGATTTTTCAGATCTCTCCTCAGTCATCATCATCCTCAGATCTCTCTCTAGTTTCAATTTTTTTAGATTTCAATTCCAAAATGAGTTTTGAAATATTCTGCTTTGCACCATTTGTTTCTTACTTACTTCTTGAGTTTTTGTAGGGCATGTGCAACATAGAGTCACAGAATCATAGAACCATTAGGGTTGGAAAGGACTTAAAGATCATCTAGTTCCAACCTCCCTGCCATGGGCAGGGACACCTCACACTAAACCATGCCACCCAAGGCTCTGTCCAACCTGGCCTTGAACACCACCAGCGATGGAGCATCCATAACTTCCCTGGGCAACCCATTCCAGTGCATCACCACCCTTACAGTAAAGCATTTCTTCCTTATATCCAAACTAAATTTCCTCCGTCTAAGTCTGAACCTGGTAACCCTTGTCCTATCACTACAGTCCCTAATGAAGAGTCCCTCCCCAGCATCCCTATAGCCTGCCTTCAGATACTAGAAGGCTGCTATGAGGTCTCCATGCAGCCTTCTCTTCTCCAGCCTGAACAGCCCCAACTTTCTCATCCTATTTTCATATGGGAGGTGCCCCAGTCCCCTGATCATCCTCTCAGCCCTCCTCTGGACTTGTTCCAACATCCTGGGGGCCTGTAAGTTTTTTTACTGATATGCTGACAAAATAACATATTGCTAGCTGAATTCTTTACAGCAAATATTTTACAACTAAGCACACTCATATGGAGAAGGCTTACACATAAGAGGAAGATCAGCAGTTACTTTGAATAAAACCTAACAGAAGTATGAATTAAGGCTCAAGTACTCAGCAGATACCTAAGGTCTTCAATGCTCATTGAAACTGGTGGCACTGGGTCCTGAAATACACACAGATGTGCAATGTGATGACCTATAACTCAAACACTTACTGAAAGCCATGGTAATGAAGTATTTAATAACCACTTCAGTTTGATTAACTGGGGGATTGTGAGACAGGAATCTCATTAAGCCAGAAAGGTAAGTTATTTTTGAAGCTTGTAGCTGTGCATGCTGAATGAAGAAGTTAATCAAAGTATTTAACACATGTAAACGAAAAATCAACCACTGAGGTGCAGCAGAAATGATGCCTTGAATACCTTATGATAAAATTGCTCTTACCTGAGCATTTCAGACTTCGCGCCAGCTCAGTGGCCATCACCTGAATTATCAGACCAATGCGGAGCCTGAGCATCTCCACAAAAAGACTAGGCTGCGACCGGACGTACATCGCCAAGTACATAATTATTTCCTGCAAGGACAAATCCATAGCAACACCCATTTAGAGTGAGTCCTCTTGGCTTTCCCAGTCACAGAGCAAATACTGGTGCCACACTGGGCACAGCTGAAGGAACCCTTTTTACACATGCTACCTACCTGTGTCAGGACTGCTATACTGATGTCTTGGCCGCTGGCTTCATAAATCAGATCTATGAGCTCCTCAGGTGGCAGTGGGCTACAAAACGGTAAACCACGGTAAGCAGTTATTCAGGCACCGGCTATTAACCTCTTGAACAAGTACTGGAACCAAATCACCTAAACACGTGTGTGCCGCAAAGGTGTCTACAGTTTTGCCTGAGTGCTTACAGTTCCTTCTGAAGGTGAGGAATAAATTTTAAACCAACTTTTGACTACAAGAAATCTGGAGAGGGACTTTTGACAAGGGCACACAGCAACAGGACAAGGGGAAATGGCTTTAAACTGACAGAGGGGAGATTCAGATTAGGTATTAGGAAGAAGTTCTTCACTACAAGAGTGGTGAGGCACTGCACAGGCTGCCCAGAGAAGCTGTGGAAGTCCCATCCCTGACAGTGTTCAAGGCCAGATTGGATGGGGCTTTGAGCAGCCTGCTTTAGTGGAAGGTGCCCCTGCCCATGGCAGAAGGGCTGAAACTGGATGATCTTTAAGGTCCTGCCAACCCAAACCATTCTATGATTCTATGATAATAGCAACAGAACAGTAACAGCAGGAAGATGAAGGGTAGGCTGCTTCTGTAACTAAGGTAGAGCTCCAACTTACGCGGTAATGATTTTCTCGCGGGGCTCTGGTGGCAGGCCCACTGTAAGTTGTTTGTGGTGCGACAGAAGGTCTGTGCATGCCTGTCATAATCGGACAGAAAGCAGAAGGACCTTTCTCTGAGTCACACTGAAGTGAAACCATTTTTAATTCCCCCAAACAAACCATTCCTTTAAACTTTTTTAAGTGCACTTCTATTAATTACCAGACATGCAGACACAGCAGAATGCTGTTAACTAGTTGCCAAAGATCCCCTGAGGTCAACAGGGCTATAAGTATCTGCCCAGGCTGAAAGCCTGCTCCCAAACTCAATGAAATCAGCAGCTGATGATCAGGGACTCCAGTGGGGTTGGCTGATCAATAAAGGACTTTATCCTTTATTACAAGATAAACACTTGTTATTTATTCAAGACAAAAAAAAGTTTTTCATCAATGAAGAACTTGGCAGTATCAGCTAAACTAAACTAAGCTAAACTAAACTATCTGGAGTACTAACATATCTCTTAAAACAAATAAACACAGAACATATTCCATCACATTTCTGAATTAGGCACCCTGATACATTCTGAAATAGATGCTTGCCTTAGATCCACAGCATTTACTCTTTTACATGGATATACTTTAAAAGTGGGTGTTCAGTTCACCTGTTTTAGCATCCTGAATCAAAGGCCTCACAGAACAATGTTCCTCTGATTTTGAAGTCTGCTTTCCCTCGCTTAACATGGAACAAAACAGATCATCTCTATTCAGTTCCTCCCCAGTTCTTTGTCAGTATCTTCTCAGCTACCTGCAAGCCTGCCTGTACTGCTCATCATCATGTCTTGAGGATGGCAAAGTTCATGTGCTTAATGAAGTACCATGCAGCGTGATTATCACAAATTGCTTCCTGCAGACATGACTGCTGCTAAAATAGGACATCCTAGGTATGACAGTCAAAGCTTTGAAAATGGCCAGGAATTTTACCCAGAGCTCTTCAGAAATATGCAGGCTAAGTAGGAAATTAAACAAACACTTTAGAGTACTTGAGAAGAAATATTTTTGTAATGTTCAAAATTAAATCTGTACCCTTACAATGGGTCTTTCTCGTTACTACTTAATAGTCCCTCTATTAAAATTAATGATTTTAGAAGCATTAACATATTAATTAATCCAAACATCCTTGCACACAGCAGACTGTCTGCCCAATAGGATGGAAATCAGAAGAGTATGTTTTTGTATCATCGCTAGCACCTTGACATAGCAGTGCTCCTGAACTGTTCATGCTACTGCAACAGCAATAGACAATTCCCAATGATAACTACAGCTTTCAAATCATGTAACTGAGCTTCTCCCATTACCAGAGATGGGATGAAGCCTTCACAATCATTTATAGTGTGACATTCTCAGCCCATGCCAGCACTAGCAGAGTCTGCAGTACAGATGAAAGGTAAAGATGTCATAAGAAGATTTTAGATCAGAAAAGCAACCAATATTTACTGAAAAATCCTGCATTATGTATGTTCTGAATTGAAGACCAGGAGAAGGGCAAGTACGAGCTCCAACAGCAAACTGGTAGTTTTTGCTTAGTTTCTAGGCAGGAATCTGAACCAGCTTTATTTATATTTCATACCTCAGCCAGGACTTCGACTCTCTTTTTGAGTATACCAGAAATATAACGGATTAAACCCCATTCTTGATTGAGGCCTGCCTTTCTGTAGAGCTCATTGAGTAAGCAATGAACAGTGACACCATACTGTCCATCCAGCTCTGTGTCCCAGTCAGCACCTCTGCCAGAAAAGACACAGAAGATTAAGTCATCATGTAAATGTTATACAGCTTAACCTTAACAAACAAACAACAAGTGTCCTGATTTTGATCTTACTGCTCATATTTTGTATTAAGCAGTACATAGAATGTGGGCCTTCACCAGAGATCAGTTAAATGTGGGACAAAACCCTTGGTACCAGGAACTTTCATATTTACTTGAGCACTCACTTAGCCATGAGCCTACTGTTGACTATTTGGTCAACAGCTGTGACCAGACTTAAAGATGCTGAAGTTTATACTTGGACAACTCACTTTAGTATATGCACGATATATAAGATATCAGCTTGATCATGGAGCGTTGGACATTCCTTCAACTGCTCAACAAGCTTCCTGCAATCCAGATCACCACGAGCATCTTTAGATAAGCGCAAAACATTTCCACGGTCCTGGTAACAAAGATGGATGAAAAAAAAAATATCAGAAATGATCCTGAAAAAAGTAGCAGATCAAATTCAAACTGTAACTTTCCATTAAAAACATATAACAGACTTGCAATATAATTCTGCATTTGAAATACATCACATAGTTCTTGCCAGACTACTGCAGACATGAAAAGGAGATCGATCCCCAGGAAATACAACACCCAGAATGGAACTTTGTCTTTACTACTGGTTCAATCAACAAGGAAAGCCATTCTTTGGACAAAATGAAGAAAAAGGTTGTCAAAAAAGGAAACCAAATTATGTGGATGCTTTTCCTGTCATTCGCTGTCACCTGTAAAGAGAAAAGTGGAAGGATACTACCTCTTTTTAGTTGAAACAATTTAGGGCTTTTTGAGTACCATCTCTAACCTGTATGTATGTTGTACTTTGCGAATGCATTTGTTTCCATCACAAATATTTCAAGCTTCATGCCTTGTTGTGGGATTTGACCAGTGCCTTAAGGACAACTGCCCTTTCACATACTCTCCTCCTGCCCATATATTACTTACTATAAGTAACATTGCTTGGAAAACATCTCTAAAAGCCATGAACATCCTATTCTTCCCTTTGTGTGTTCAGTTAGAACTAAACACAATGACTTAATCTTTGGCCTTTAAAAATAGGCACCTATATATACTGTGCACACAGTTGAAAACTTTCCACTAGATAATGCCCATTTAACCAAGAAAATTTCACCCAGACATAAATTCCAAAACAAGCTATCTGGTGCCTTGGGCAGAATGTCTTGTCTGTGAAGGAAAATGAGAATGTTTATAGGGTTTGGCTGGGAAACATAGGA
>JAOEHX010030007.1:0-25534 GCA_025448015.1 Bolborhynchus lineola
CAGCCTTCTCTTCTCCAGGTTGAGCGGCCCCAACTTTCTCATCCTATCTTCATACAGGAGGTGCTCCAGCTCCCTGATCATCCTCGTGGTCCTCCTTCCGGCTTGTTCCAAAAGTTCCATGTCCTTTTTATGTTGAAGACACCAGAACTGCACACAATACTCCAAGTGAGGTCTCACAAGAGTAGAGTAGAGGGGCAGGATCACCTCCCTCCACCTGGTCATGGTTTTTTTGATGCAGCCCAGGATACGGTTGGCTTTCTGGGCTGCAAGCACACACTGGTGGCTCATGTTCGTTTTCTCATCAACCAACACCTCCAAGTCCTTCTCCACAGGGTTGCTCTGAATCTCTTCTCTGTCCAACGTGCAGCTGTGCGTGGGAATGCTCCAACCCAGGTGTAGGACCTTGCACTTGTCATGGTTAAACTTCATCAGGTTGGCATCAGCCCACCTCACAAGTCTACCTGAAAGCTTTTTATATGTGCACCACACTAGCCAGCCACCCGGCAGATCCCATTCCTCAGAGTGCTCTCTGTGCCCCCACACTGGTCCTTCTTCTGATGTGGCTCCCAAGTTCATATTTCTTTCCTGCAATCTGACTAAATCCTTTGGGATCACTGTTATGGGTAGGCACCTCGTATCATTTAGGTGAGGTGAGCTGGAAATGTGAAGTGGAGGATTTTAAATGGAATAAAGTGCAGGTAGGAAATGGGTGTTTTAAACCAGCTTAATACTTATGCTGCAAATAAATTTTGTGAACAGCAGGATCAGAAAATGAAAGCCTTGTAATAGTATGATGATGTTAGAAGACTACAGAACGCTGAGTTATTCTGCTCAGATTTTAGCTGGCTTTTAAGTTCACTGATATAATTGCAGGCAAAGAGAAGATGAGGCTTTTGTATTAGGATGTTAGGAGACATTGTTTGGAAAAAAAAAAAAAGGGTAATCCTGCAATGAAGATTTACCTTAGAATTTGGGACAGACTGTGTGAATGCAGTTTGAATTTCCATTAGAGTTTATCTCTCCCTGCAGAACCTGTCACCCTGGTAGTTATTCATTCCTCCAAAGACCCATTAAATTAAATAGTTTATGTGAATAGTCTCCTATGTAATGCAAAAAGTGCTTGAAATTGAAGAAAATTAGTTTCCAAATAGGAAAACTGAAAACTAACTGGATTATCCAAAGAGGTGCTTTTTAATTAAAAGTAAATTGCTACCTGAAAAGATGAATTCCTGCACCTGTCACCAACATAAGAAACACTAAGAGTAACTACTGCTGAAAGAGTTGGAGTGTTGGCAGTATAGCTTCCCACTCTAAAGGGGAGGGTCAAAGGGCTGCTTGACTTAGCAGAGGAAGGAAAAACTTTTACAAACTCGTTGGTATTTGTAACTCCTTCCTTTTGCTTTATTTTCACTGCAAGTTTTCAGAAAGCAAGAAACACGTTCAGATGTAACTCAGTACTGTGATTAAATTTTTTATTACAGTTTTTTCTTATATAAACAGATCATCTCTGGAGTCACCCTTGTATTTGAGAAATGTGCTCTAGTTTTGGAGGACTCACATGTCCAAGCATCTGAGGAATCTGTCTGTGAAGACACAGTGGAAATGTGTCAGTCAGGGTTCAATGAACCGACACTCCATAAATTCAATTGGCAGGATCAACCTAGCACTTGACAGAAAAAAATTGCGGAGGCACACTGGTCACCAACAATATAACCGTGGCATAAGTCAGCTTTGTGCATCTGCCAGCTGTGCATCCCGGTTGTGAAATGGTTAAGTTCTAGCTTTAGAGGAGTTGCACTGCATTTTCCATAACACACTCCATTTTCCTTATAAGCCTAACCTGGTTCAAACTGTAGTGCTAATTGCAAGCTGAAAAGCAATTGTGCCATTCTGCCCACAGGGAAGGTTGAGACATTATGGTGGAAAAATATGATTCCCAAATATTTAAAACCACCTTGAGAACTCAGGAGTCAAGTCCTCTGCTGATGTAAAGAAGGATTGCTGCACTTGTGTGTCTGTGGCTTTTGTTCTCCAAGCAAGCTTTGCTTTTTACAGTAGCAATGGGAAGCTTTTGTTTTTTGAAAATAGGCTGCTGTTCTGTGTGAACTCTGAATTGTATTTCTAATGCACAGTATTGCCCACTTTCCAAATCACCTCAAAAGAGTACAACTAGAGTCCTTTTTGCTGAAGCGTTTGGCTTGGCTGTATTTCTTCTTGCTGCTCATCTCAGCGATGTATTCCACAGTGAAAGTCTTTTGGTCACTTCTTTCCTATTTTGGGGTGAGCATCCTGATTGGGAAAGCAACCTGTACAGACTGTAGGAAGGCAAGAACACTCAGAATTGAAATGAAGCCTTCATTTGATAATGTACACATCAAGTTAACATTAAAAGTATTTCATATTTTATGAGATATGTTTTACATGAGCAGAATGAATCAGATTTTTTGGAAGTAATGAACACCTTGTGCTAAATGAAAGTGTTGTGGTTTTAAACTGTGCTAAACTGTGACATCTGAACGCAATAAATAGTAGTTATCAGAAATGACCTGGAATCCGCTTAACGTTAAGTTGGCATCCCAGTTACTCATCCTAGTTATTACTTCACTAGAATTTTTAGTAAGTTTTATTCATTATATTCCATTATACTCTAGAAAAAAGTACTTCTTCCTCTGGTCCCCAAATATGGTCTGTAACTCAACATATATATCAAATTCGTATCAATAGCAACAGGTTAGGTGTAATATCTGGATTACACAGATTAAGGATTATCTGTAATGGGGAATAAAAAATAATTAAACTGGCATAAAATAGAGAAGCACATATATGCTTGTCATACACTCAAGTGACATTCTTGTGTATTTTTATAGTTAATTTGTACAAAAATAAAACTAGAAGCTCTGTTTCAGAAACTTAATAATACTCAATGTATCCCTGGCCCTGAATGCTGCTAAAGGGTAGGGAAACAATGAACTTTTCCGTTCTGTTTTGCCTGCAATGACAAGAAACTGATGGAAACAGAAGTCATTTTATTTATAAATGATCGAGAGATCATTTCTTCAAGATTACTGTCTTGACTCAACAGCTACCTATAGGGCTAAAACTACTAAAACAGAAGTGGGATTTCAGTTTGTGGGGTTTATTGTTGAAGCAAGATTTGAGGTAGTATCTCCCTTGAAGAAAAATGTAGCTACCTTACAAAATAGATGATCTGCTGCCATTCTCATCTCTGGAAAACCATAGGTGTTATGTTCCTTATTTACCTGCTGCTAAATATTAGGCTGAAATTATTGCAGGAAGAAAACACATGGGAATTAAGGTCAGAAATATGTTGGAAAGGAGGTTTCTTTAGTTCTTTTGCTCATGAAAAAAATTGAAGGTTTATTTATTTGCTTTCCTGTGCAATATCCAACTTTATTCTTAAAATAGTCTTTCTACAGCATTGATATAATTTAAGTGCCAAGGCACCATTCTGAACTCTCATGGTTTCTTCATCTGTCCTAGCTGGTGAATTAAATCAAATTAGTAATGCTAGTATAGTCATAGCAAAAAATTAACCCCGTTGATAAGATTCAAGATTTAGAGTGCATTTAAATGCTTGCTCCTTCAGAGAATAAAGGTTTAGCATAGGAATGTGTGATTCATATTCTTGACAGTGAACAAAACAGTTTCATCAGCAAGCTGGAAGGACAACTTGAAAATAATGACCAGAAATCTACATGTCCATCTGGAACTAGCTTGGAACCAACAAGGAACTGTTTTTTGCTTTGTCTTCCTGTAACAAGGAGCTGAGAATAAACATCTAAACAAAATCTTCAATATGGTCATGTATGCCTTGGCTCTCAGCAGTATTACATGTGTTACAGGTAGAAAAAAACCGTAAGAAAAACAGACTCTTTTGCTTCCTGCATATTGCTTGGATATGGGACTGTAGATTCTCCAGGGTTTGCAGTACAGTTTCTTTCATTGATTAGAAGTCGTCAAAGAATACAAAACTGTATGTAGAGTAATGGGAAGAGTGATACATTTTCCAAAATAAGATTCCTTGCAATAAATTCATTACTAAATAAGAGATCCCTACTGTTGCAAGAGATGTTCGCCTTCAGGTTTGAGATGAAAATAAGAAGCTGCTGGTCAGCCCTTAAGATTAACTATTCTATTACTCTTGTGTTGTTATTATTTTAAACTATTAATGCTTCTAACTCTTATCCTTTGACAACTTTATGCAAAATTCCATAGTGTGCAGGCAAAATATTTAGCTTATCTTGTTTCCAGCAGCATTAGTTATTATCCATAATTTTTCAGGAATGATCAGTCAACATCCTTTTAATCACCTCTGTTCTCTGTTTATTCCTTCAACATAAGAAATTTTAACTATGCTTAATAGCATAGTTAAATAATAAGCAGAATTGCTTTAATAAGCAGATTTGATTTTTTCTCTTAGTGATTATCCCCTTTTGAGTTGCACACACATGTTATTTCACTTCTCTGATTAGCTTTGTTTATACTCCTGAGTTTCCTACATTTTTGTATTACAAACGAGCTCTTCCCATTGGATTTAAGTGAAACTTCTGGCTTCAGCAGAGGGGCACTTCCTTTCTCAAAAATACCTTAGGAAACGTGAGGTGTGGATTTCCACAGTCTGCAGCTTATTACTTATCTTCTTCAGTGTAATGGCAGTAGACTGTTTTTTGTAATCAGTGGTATTTTAGTCAAATTTTAATTTTTCTTCACTGTTACAGAAGGCCTTGAGAATGATCTTCATGCAAGCATATTACTAAGATGCAGGCAATTCAACCTCAAAGCCTCAGCTGCTTCTGTATCTTGATGTGACTCTGATGCCTCACCCCTCTGCATAAAAAAACCATTATTAACTGAAGTTATTAAAAAACAATTTTTTTCAGAAGCACTTATGGCTTTTAGGGTATGTGCCCCATTGACCTTCAGCGTGCCACAAGCTCTCACTGTGCTGGCCTTCTGGGCAAATTTCCAGATCCCACAGTAAATAGGAAGCTACAATGGTCAGTCAGTACTTAGCGCCTAATTCACTTTAGAAATGCTGTCTTTGTGGTTCTGCCAGCTGGGTACAGCTTATTCAGAAGTTAGGTCAGCCTCAGTCTCTCATTCCTGAAACTCATAGCTTTAAAAATAATATTCTTTCACTTTAGAAGCTCATTAATATTAAGCATTTTTGAGCACGAGACACTTCTTGGCATGGCATTAGATGCAGGTGATTAAATTATGCAGACATCTTTGAGACAATGCATAGTAGCTCTGTGAGAAACCATGTGCTTGAGACAAGAACTTCTGGTTGAAATTCTATGATCCGTATAGTGTGGGATGTCAGACTAGTTATTTGCCAACATTGTTTAAAATTTTGGCTGTATGAACAATGCAATATTCATTAGCCCAAATTTCATCAGCAACAATGATCTTGTTTTACCTGGAGATGGAGAGGCTGTGTTATTTTGTTGTACTTGTTAATTTTACATGAAACTGACATAAAAGGAATAAAATATTCAATATATTGAAAATTATTCCAATTTTGATCCAGTTTTCAGGAAAATGCGCTGTGTAAACAAATGCTGATATTCATAGTGGAAGAGAGGACGAAAAATTGCGTTGGAACAGTGTTTACTCTGCTATATGAATTTTAATGCTACTATGATATAAAGCATCTCTTCACTTTATTCTTCTATCTTGCACTAGAGACGTCATGTGCTATAAATCAGACTTAGTGGCTCATGAATTAGCAGGCTTCCAAGCCTATACTGACAGGACAATTAAATGGCCCAGAGAAAACTGTTTGCAGCCCTACACCAGCAGAGAAGGAGAGGAACACAAACAATTTATGATTCCTGCGAAAAACATCTGGTTGACTCAAAGCACCTCCTATCAATATTAATAATATCTCTGCATCCGGTGATGGTGACTATCACTGTTTGCTTTTAGAGATATGAATCTTGTTTAAGATACCCTGGATATGTGAAGTTAATCATGTGGCAGGCTGAGAAAAAACTACACTTTCTGAAGTGAAAGTTGTGATGTGAAAGTTTTCAGAAGTGAAAGTGCACTTTCTTTCAGCTTAGTTATGTATGCCATATTTGTACTCTCTGGCTTTCCCATGATTATTAATAATCAGAGTCACTCATGTAGGCTGTATCCTTTACCTCTAATTTCCTTTCCACCAAGTATCTCTTTCCAGGAACTTTTCTTTTGCTATTATTGCCCACATTTTGAAGAGTATTGCAATGGCAAAAGCAAGCAAAGCCATAGGGAGAACTAAGAAAGTGACTTAAATAATGTTTGACTTAATGGGCTTCAATAAAGATTCTGCTGAAATCCGGTTATGAATAAGTACAGTACTAGTAAATGTGAGAGGCTTTAAAATGGAATGTTATAAAGGATTTTCATGTAGCAGTTTAATTGCTAACCCACCCACCTCATTTCCGTGGCACTCAAAATACGAATGGAACCCTAACCATGCATAGGAGACCTATGTTTATAGATACCAAGTAATGAGAACATGATTAAAGTGCAAATATTGTAAGACAGCAATATAAAAAAATAGAAAGGGCAAAACGAGAGCCACACCACTGCCTTATTGCTGGCAGCTGCACTAAGCATCCATGTAATTGCTTGTATGTGGATGCCTTTATGAAATCTCTCTGTTTATATATTAATTATTTCTGTAGAAAACATGGAATTATAGCAGTGGATCTCTTAGTTACTGGATAAAAAGCAGGAGGAACATTGTGGCTATTTATCAAACATAATTTAAGTCAAATCAGATTCAAGTGATCACCAATAGAATAATTTTTCAAATGCCCAAGGTCCAGATCTTTCAAAATCCCTAAATAGCTACTCCCACTGAAAGTCAAAGATGTTCTGATTAATAGTTAACTTAATTGTTTAACCATTTCAGTAGTTAAAATGACCTTCCTATCAATTTTGAAGCTTCTATTCAGAGCAAAGCTCCTGGTAATTAAATACTCACTGAAGTACATTGTCACCTATATCATCTATGCTTCCCTCATGCTGTTTGGGTGCCTGCTGCCCCTGCTCTGGCCTGGAGCCAGTTACCTCTGCCCAGGGCACACTCTCGCTTCCTCCAGGGGCTCCCTGTCAGGAACATATTTGCCATCCAGTGCCACGGACAGATGAGGAGAAAGGTCTGCTCAGAATAGTATGGCTTTTTTGCCAACCCTTCCCATCCCACCAGAGTCCTGACAGCTAAACTGCTGAAAATGGTCTGCTACCAGTGGAGTGATCCTGAAAATAATTCCTGTCTGACTGCAATCACAGAGATGAGCATTTCAGTCTAATATCTGTTGAATTTTGTGAGAAGGAAAGGAAGACCTATGTCCCCTTCAACTTGAGCTGTGTCTGGAAAAGACATTGAAAAGAATGATAGATCTGTCACTTTAAAAGTCAGACAAAAGATGTGGTACAATAAATACCTGCGCTCATCCTCCTTCACTGAATCTGTTTTTCATTTTGATTACTGATTTTAAAAGCCCATTTCTTACTTTTGTGTTCTGCATATAGGAAGGTTTTCCATTATACAGTTTCTATATACACATGAAAACAAAGATCACAATAAACCAATATATGCACAGAGGCTAGAACTTTCTTTCTTCTAAAATTAAAAAATGGTGGTGATATAAACAGGTGAAAGTATTTTACCAAGGTATTAACAGCCTCAGGATCTGTATTAATGACAGGCTTGTTCAAGTCTGAAATGCCTCCTGGCTTTTCTCCAAGGCGTTTAAACTAATCGGATGCTACGAATAAGGGAATAGTTTTCCTTTCACTCTCACTTTGAGACTTTCAGATTTTTATTGACTTTGACGATACCTGCTTTACACCAGGGCGAGTGAGAGAAGCATCAAGCTAAAGTCCACATGTAGTAGCAGGTATGAAGGTTGAGCTGAAAATAGTATTATTGACTAATCCAATTCTCAAATGAAGGATAAGTCAACCTATAACACAGACAAAAAAAAAAAAAAGACATCCTAAGTATAAGTGTTTTCGTTTTATTTTAGGCACCCTTGTAAGGTAATTTCCTTCAAACTGACATTTGGCAATTCTCCATAAATTAAATTATATAAAAAACAAACCAAAAGAACACTAACAAGTCATAAAATTTGTGTCTTTCCTTTTTTTCTGAGTTTGCTAACAATGATTCATGTATTGTTCCAAAAGCTGGTTGGTTTTGTGAGTTGTTTTAACTCAGGAAGGGGAAATCTGCCCAAGGACACATTTTATATAGTAGGAAAATTCAAAGACATAAGATGCCCATAGTTTTGAAAAGAAATGTGTTGTTTAATAGGTAAAAGAAGGAAAAAAGGATAACTTGCCTGAGCCATGAAATGAAAAAAACCAACTTGACAGTTCTCTAAATCTAATCCAGAATTTTCAATGGAAAGTTTAACAATTTGTTTTGATATATACATTTGCACTTTGGAACATGGCTGAGTGCTGGACTTAGCAGTGCTAGGTTAAAGGTTGGACTCTAATCTTAAAGGTTTTTTCCAACCTAAATGATTTTATTATTCTATGGATGATTGTGTCTCTGAGCTGACCAGAAATTGTTGTACTGAGCCAAATAAACTGAGGACTTCTGGACACACAGTAAAGGACCATGGAATAAATGAGAATGAAATTAGTAATGAAATTAAGTTGGTCATCTAGTTTAGCCCATTGCTCAAAATGCAGCAAAGTTCAAACCAAGACTTTCTTTCACTTTTTCAAACAATCTGGCTCAGCATTTTGTGACAGGCTTTGTAATGTAGTTACCGTTTGCCATTTTTCTCAAGTCATTCTGTAACACCCTAGGTATATCTGTGTGGGAAAGGCATTGACCTGAAAGTAGCCTTAAACATGGAACTTAGTGGTGTCCCTTTGTGCCTGAAGAAGGAAGCTGATTAGAGATGTCTTTTGACAGATCACAATGTGAAAGACTGCAGAAGGATTCTGGGTTTTGTGGAACTCAGGACTGAGCTGAGAACTGGTATTCTGTCACATCCCAACCAAGATAATACTCTGAGGATTAACAGTGCCCTCAGAAGCACTGCACTGCAATTGCTGCCAAGATTTGTGAGGCAAGTACATTACAGAAAAAGAAAAGGGTTTAACTGCTTTGACCTGCAAGAACTAAAAATGCACTGGGAGACTAAAAAGGATGAACAAGGAAGGGAGAAACTCAAAACGGTATTGCGAACACTTGAACAGACTTGCCAATAATGGGAAAACACTGGAAATTATTACTACAAGTATATCAAACCTTTTAAGCTTTCAGCTTCCCATTTGCTTGGCATTTTCAATGACATTTCCCTTGCTAAAGCGTGAACTGTATTGTAAATACTCTGGAGTCACAGGTCATTTGAGCAACTCCATTTCAAGCAGTGTTTATTTGTGATTACTTTTAGAAGAGTGTGTGAAATCCAATAATTTAAAACCCACTACATGAACCATACTTTTGATAATCACATGTTCTCTGAATTTATCTTCCCAGTTATGTTTATGAACAAACATTTCCAGATTTCTTATGACTTGTCTATTAAGATATACCTAGTGTTAACTAAAACTGTGCATAACCTCCTAATCATGCTGCCAGCTGCTACTAGCTCTATGGATGTGGCAAGATTCAGGAGAAAAAACCTTAAATTATATGGTTATCTAACCTGGTATTTGTTGATGGGCTTATTATGTACATTCCAAAAGGGCAGGGAAAAGGAATAAACTTAGGAGGCTTGGACAAATGTTACCAGATGCTCCAAAACTGTGGTCAGGTTTCTAAATACTTGCACATGAGAAGGGGTAGGCAAATGCCCTCGCAAGACATGTTCCACTGTGCTTTTCTAAGTAGGACTTTGGCAATTAATTTCAATTTACACAGTGAACAACTGCATATAAATCAGAAAGCAGCAAATGCAGAAAAATTTTCCAGTGTAATAAACCAAAAAATTTACAATTTTTGTTTCACTTGAAAACATTTCCTACCATTCTGAACTTGCTGTTTTGTCTTACTGGATTATTTCATTATTATTGGCTTCCATGCCAGTAGCACTCACATGCTTAGAGAATTCTCAAGCAGTGTTTTGTACATTTATGCACATTCATGCACACTCTTCAACACATAATCTTGCCTGAAATGTTCTAGTGGCAGTCAACAGGGCAAGAAACATTATTACTTTTACCCCTCATATTGGAAATTAAGACCTGGAGAGAGCAGGGCTGTTATTAGGAGTTCTGTAATTCATTATGCACAGGTAAATTGTTACAAGCATGCAGAAGTCTCCTGTTTTCAGAAGGATTTGCATGAACATAGCACAGCCTACATGGAACAGGCTGCAAGGCCAGATCCTATTTTATCATTTGATGTCACTCAGAGACATAGCTATGCACACAAAGCATGAGTTCAGCAATACCAGCTGATTAAAGTTACTGAGAAAGAAACAAGAGGTATTTTCAATGTTGGTTTATTTGTTTGCTTGTTTTTCATTCAGTAACACATGGCTCACTAGTTAAAATGCTGAAATTCTGGAATAATTGCATAGTGCCTGTTAAATGCATGACAATCTGGGAAAGTGATAGCTTTCAAAAAGTAGTTATCAACTGGTAGGGAAATAGCAGGGTGAGGGCATGTAACAGTTTCCCAATAAATCCTCATGGCCAGGCACAGCTTATGTTGGAATCAAAGATCAAATACTTTATTCCTATATTAAACACCAATCACAGTGGAACCTCAGAAGAATTTGCTCTTTAGATCTGTATTTCTAAAGGCTCCTAAGCTGTTTCACAATTGTTGCTGAACATCAGTGCATTCAGATTGTTTTGCTGCTGCTCACAGAGTGAATGGGAAGCACCTAGAGGTAAAAACCTGCTTCAAACCAATTTACTGTCTCATTAATAAGTGAGAAGGTAGAATGCTAGGAATGGCTAAAGGTCATAACTGGTGACTAGCTATAGCCACATGAAGTTAGTCTTTCTATTCTTGCCTCATAGCCAATGAAGAGGGAGACCTTTAACATATCAGCTACCTCATTTGTTGGGGTGGAGTGACACACTTCACTTGTAAGAGAGAAGTAGCAGTATATTTACTCATGTAAACCCATCACTTAACAAAGTTTGATAGTAAATGCGACAGTGGTTTGACAAGACTCAATGGCAAGGTACGCTTGATTAGTTACTACTTACAGGACAGGGTCAGACAAAACTGTCAGTGAGACCCTCCCATTGAGTCATGATGTTGCTGATTTGGGGCTTTCCAAGCAAAGAATCATAGTCTAGTTTTTGAAAAGAGATGTTGATTCTATGCAGGGTGCTCAGTGGAAGTCTCCACAAATCAAGTACTCCGATGTCTGTAACTTTAACCTATTTATACATCTTGACAAAGAAATCAGTATCCATTGGTTGAGACTTATAAAATTTGCTCATTAACTAGTATTCTACCCCTTATTGGTTAGAGGTCCCTCTCATTTCTTATGTTAATCAGGCATGCAGGCTCAGTCTTTCTCTTCTCTTGAGGCAGTGGGCTGTGAGTTCATGGTCACGCTGCCCCCTGTCAGAATTACCTTTTATCAAATTACTGCCCATTTGCTTCTGGGTAGTCATCCAAAGGTTGGGGCCTGATGTTCCTTATTATCAGTCTTGACTTGTTTCTCAGAGAAGCAGGGTGTACCTTCTTTATTTAGAGAAGTCTTTGAATGTCATCTCAGATATCTAGCAGAACTACAAGTGGATTAATATTGTTTCAGAAGATGTTACAAGCATCAGTAAGGTTCAGAAAGGACCACCTTGTGTTCTAAATTCCTTTTCTGAGGCTAGTTTAGGTGCAGCTGGATCCAAATTTAACCCTAGACTTGGTCAACAGTGTATGTATAAAGGATTATATATGTACAATCAATCATTTATATCACTTAGCTAAGATTTCAATATTTACCATGCTGTCAATTACAGTTATTAGTAGAAAACAGATCCATCAGATTTTTTTCATAGAAAGAACTGAAAATTCAAGTTCATTTTCCTGAAAAAAAATTGGAGAAGATACTAAAAAACAAAGCAGGAGAGAGATACATATAATCTTAATGTAGATGGTGATGAGTACAGGTAGGAAATACGCATATTCAGTTTCCTGGAGTGCCAGTGCCATGCCCACATCTGATCATGGTAAGATAGATACACTAAAAATGTTCTTTAAGGTGCACATTGAGGTGCTATGAGGTGCATATTGAGGTGCTAATAGTGCTGGTAGGAGAACTGCAGAGTCCACACAGCTCTGAAGCTTATAAAAGTATGATACTTTATAAATGAATAAAAGTCATATTCTCTGTCTCCAAAATATGGACATATACTTTGGCAGGATGCATCTGTCAGGCTTAAATTAAGTGAAATCATAATACATGTGGGATTGTGAAGAAGTACTGGAATACAGTATTATGAAAGGTACAGGTACACATATATTAAAGATCAACTTTATTTCTGCTATCCTTCACATATTAAGCTAAATGTACGCAAACACAGAGGTACAAATGACATTTACCAGTCTATAAAGCTCTTCAACAAATGGCTTTGTAGAATGACAGTATAGACTTTGAATGACACAAGAAGAGCCAAATAAATGATGTATGCAGTGGCTTAAAATGAACTTAAGAAAACTGAGATATCTCCAAGTGATTGGGAAGCTAAGGATGTCATCTGCTGAGAAGCAGATTTTAACTGGAGGTATAAGACAGAATCAAATAAGAGAAGTCTTTATTTGTACTCTAGGAAATCTCGTTAGGCTATAATATAGTACAGGAAAAAAAGAAGAAAAATGGCAAATTAAGAGATTTACTTAAAAGTGGGGGAAATGGGCTAGTAAATAATAAAAAAGGGAATCAGAGGAAAGAAAGAAGAATTTGGACAATCATGCCTTTAAAACATGAGGAGGAAATATGTTTTAGAGCCACTGGATCCGAGGGATGAGAATGGAGATTCAATCTCAGAGCTTGGAAAGCAAAGACACTTTGGGATTCTGTTTGTTCCAGGCAGGCAGCAACATGCAGTAGCTGAATTTGGGTTCTTCCAGATCCATGTGCAACGGCAACTGGAAAGGCTGGCTGCAGGCAGCTGCAACACCTGTGCTCACAGGGAAAGGCAAAGAGCATCACAAAATTGCATGTGTATTTTCCATGCATCGTATCCAGGGAATCATCATACTTCATTTCAGAAGCTGATCTCAGTGGTGCTCTGTGAGCAAGAGACATTTCTCCCCCTCCCAGAGGTTTTGCATTCACTGCCTTCCCCTGGAAGGCCCCTTCATCCCCCTAAACTCATGCCATCAAAGCAGTTTTCAAAACCAACCTCCCCTTCTCCCATCATACTCAGTGAAAGCTCTCCTGCACATTAATAGCTGGCTTAGCCTAGTTTTTTGTCTGTTTTCTTACCTAGGGTTCCTTTCCCTTGTGATTTTCCCTGTTTCTGGCAGAAGACTTTTGCTGTCTCAAGGGATTCATCTGCAGTAAATAATTTCTCTGCTGCTTCACAGACTGCTGCTCTGTCCCTAGCTATTCCACCTTTTAAGCTATTATTGGTCTGTCCCTGATTTTGATCAATACACAAGTCCTTGAGACTTTCACTCACACCATATTTCTGTCTTTGAACCTTGGTCTTTTGTACCCTGTCTGATCCTGCCAGCATTCCAGCAGTGTTTGGAAATAATAAGTCCCTGACAGGTTTGACTGATAGCTTTTGTACAGATGGCTTGATCACACAAATTGGAAAACATGAAAGAGACAGTGCTTTTACTGATGCTAGTCAGCAAAACCAAAGGCTGCACAAATCCCCAAAATCTTTAAGAAATTTTGAGACTTTCTGAAGATCCAGTACCTCAGTTTCATTGGTATCTTTCCTATGTAAGTTCCTCTTTCTCTGCTTACATTTGATTATAGTATTACTGGTTGCAAAAAAGAATTGTTTTCTTGATAAGGAGAAGATGGGAAAGCAGCCAGGCTGCTAACGTGGGATTTGGGTAACTCAGTTCAAATCTTTTTGAGTCATAACTGTCCTTGTGATTCTGTGTAAAGAATGGTTTCTCTGTCCTTCCATGCAGCATGAAGAGATGGTCTTCATTCCTCACCAAAGTTTTATAAGGATGAATACATTGAAGGCTTTGATGGGCTCTGTCACTACATCAGTGTGGCACTATAAGCACCCAAGAAACAAGGCAATTTATTACTCTTATGCCAGATGCATAACAGCTTTCTGGTGGCATTGAAAATCCATAATTCCAGTAGCTTTGTTTATCTTATATTCTCTTTTCTTTCACACAATAATGGTATTTACATATTCCCCATGCACAATTAAAGAAATATGTTACAATACCTGATGAAATGGAAAAGGCCCAGGTTCCTGCAGCCCAATATAGGTCGAGTGATATAGGTTTAATTTGGCTTTATACAGGGCTGTGGATTCTATAGAAAGAAGAACATTTTGTAAATATCATTCATATTCTTAATGTATATACATATCATAATTTTGAGTCTTCTGATTTTCTTTCCTCTCAAAAAATTTAAAAAGTGTGAAATCCATGAAAATATCTTGGGCAACACTCCACATCCTTGTATACTTTATGTGAATATTCATTTTTAAAAAAGCTATTGGGACTTCATACAGGTAAAGGGGCTTCAGGGCACTGATGGAGGTCTCATGTTGGTGTCAACTTCTCTTAAATGTTCCTAAGAGGCTACTGGCCTTAGTCCAATACTTTGATTAAGAGACTTCTCATTTGGCTTCACAATATTATGAGGGACTAATTACTCTCAGAAAGAGGGGCAGATCAAGCTAAGAACAAGCTGGGTTCTCTCTGCTTCATTTCTGAAGGTCTAAAACCCAACAGAAATACTTTCTAAAGCCTTGTTCAAACCTGCAGAACTATGTATATTTTCCCCTTAAGGAAGAAATTAAAAGGCTTCAGCATTTTCCCAAATTAAGCTAATGAAAACTTTGATCCTGATTTAATTCACTGTGGGAGATTGCTATTATTTGATAGAGATTTGATTGTTCAATCTCTATCAGGCACACATTTTATGTACAAAAGTTGTTAGATATTGCAAGTGGTCAGAACCACTAAAAATGTGCTTTGCATATGCTATCTGACAACAAAAAAAACCCAGTGCACACCATCAAATGAAAAACCATCATGTATCAACTTGTCTCAGTGCAGGGCTATTGATAAGTGCAGCTGAATTCCTCTAAAAAATAAGAAAAATGAAAGAGGATTAAGTCTATACCTTCCCAGAAATGGTAGTTTGTGTTTGTGCCATTTTTCCCTAATGATCACATTGAAGTCTGGTAATAAACTACAGTTTCTTCATACAACTATTCCCCTTTCATCACACACACATTGGTTTTTTTGTTTTGTTTTGTTTTGGTTTTTTTCATAAAGACAGATGAAATAAAAAAGAATTGACTGGTCTTGATAAAAATCGATCAGTATAGCATGCTACAAGGACTTTGAAGTGCAATCAGCACAGAAAATATGTCTTACTTTGAATCTGCCAGCCTTGAGAATATCTCTTTAAGTCACAGACATTTTAGCATGATGAATAAAACCAGACATCTAAGTAACCTGAAAAATTAGCTTTGTAGAGAGCAACTCTAAGCCATTTATAATCACAAAAAAATAAAGCCAGCAACAACTTCCCCAAAGACTTTGTAGATACTGGAGACTTGCACAGTTTTGTGCATTTTAATCATCATGTTTCATATTGTAAGTCATCTGTCAGCTTTTTAGGAAGCCCTCTCTACAGCCTGCCACCTGTCCCATGACAGCAGAAGAGGCTGCGATGATGACAATGGGGGGATGCACTGTTGATCAGAGCTGCCGGTGAAATGTTCTGGAGCATCCAAAGCATCCAAAGCTGGAACTTTTTGATTGGAAGGGTTGTCCCTGGAGGTACAATTTACTATTTAAATCTTTCAAAAGCTCTTAATAAGAAGGTTTGAGCACATCATTTGGAAAGGCTTTTATAAAGAAAGATGAGTCTTTAAAACGGCTTAGCTCAAAGATGTCCAGTTCACACAGTGCTTTGGGTATCTACAGTTTCACAATATAAATGGCATTGAAAGTAGTGCAGGGACATTTTTCTGCCTCTCTCACTTCTCTTTTATTTGACAAATAAGTCTAGGCACAGGAAATTTATGCTCCAGGCTTTATGTTCCTTAAATCCTCTTTAGTTTTTGGTGGTAGCTGCTACATCTGGACAACCGTCTGCCGATCTCCCAGCTGCCCTTTGCTGCCTTGGATGGGACTCAGTCTCCTAGAAGTGGCAGTGGCTAGAAGGTGGCCAGGATAAATACACAGAATGGGTTTGGCAAAACTTCTGGGGTAAAAAATAAATCTTCCTGTCTCCCACTGCTCAAACAGCCTGTGCAGCTACTCCTCCTCTCTCAGACATCCCCCAGAAGAGCAGGTCATAGTTACATTGCTCTCCTTTACTTCCTGCTGCCTGTCAGCTATGCACACAAACCGTAACATTCCTACATACCTTGCTGCTATCACAAACTGATCAAGTTCAGCCACACACTCTACCCCAGCAGCCCCAGGCACCCTCTCTGATGTACTCAGAACTGGTAAAGTTGGTGCTTATCTGTGCATTCCCATAATTCTGTTTGTGGAAGGGCAGCTTAACCATAAACTGAAATTAGTTGGCATGTAAAATGAGTTGAAAAATGCAGATTAGTCCATTAAATCATTTAAAATGTCATGCATAGTGCAACACAAAATTTGGCAGGGATAAGGGATAATTATCACAGGTAGGCAGGCTAGCAGATGGCTTGGGAACACTGTCTCTAAGAAAAGAATGCTGTTCATATCTCCTGAACTGTCTCTTTCCATGTTAATAAACAACTACTAGTTCAGAAATGGAAACGCTTATCAGTTCTTTTTGCTTCAGTGCAGAGCCTATTAACATAGCACTGATCTTTGCATAACCACAATACCACCGCATGCTTATCTCTGCAGGGTCAGTTTAAACTTCAATGTCACCAAAGCTGGTAAAGGGAGGCTGATAAAGTGAGAGGTATTTTTAGTTGGAGAGTAACGATGCCCATTTAATTTCCACATATAAGCTCCTATGGAGTGTTTTCATAAATGTTACGTTTAGCTAGGTGTCTGTACTGGTGAAAACTGTTTCTGTACGGGTGAAATTGTTCCTATACATTACATAGTAGTTCAGGTGGACTGTGAGATGTGCCAATATTTTATCAGTCTTTTTGTTCATACTCTTTGCTATTCCTTGGTGATCTGATGCATCAAGAAGCATTTTATTTGCATTGAATTTTGCAGTCCTAACGGGATGGACAGTGCCTGTGTAGGAATGTGCACAGTGTCTGGTTAGAGAGCTGTGCTATTCCTACAGTTCAGGAAAATAAACCATGAGCTATAACCAGATGGGATCAACACCAGAAAATAAATTGGTGACAGATGGAAACTCTCTGTAAGAAAGCCCAGATGGTCAGAGCTGCAAAAACTCTGTGCTGGAAAGGCTAGACCTCCATTCTAGGATGCCTGGCATCTCTATTTCTTCTTCAAGTCTGCCTGAATTCAGTCTGTGTTCAGGCTGATCTTCAAAGAATTATGGAGAACTTCAAAGGAGAATCATGGTTCCTCATGACTGTATGAGGTGATGACCACAAATATGGGGTGAGAAAGCCTTCTCAGGAGGACAACTAGGAAGGAAAGTTGCTGCAGTGTTTGACCTCAAAACACCCATCATGGTAGGAGTGCAGACAGGTGTCAGTCTCAGTTTTGAGGTGGATCAGACCACAGTCAGAGAAGACACCACATACAGAAACTTGCTGTAGCCATGCCTCGTGCTGAGAGATACTGTGGTTGCCCCTGAAGGGAAAACAGTGTTGCTTGGAGGCAGGAAGATAAGGTGGAGAGAGTCCAAAATGAGGGTTTGTCTGAAAAAGGCAGTGTTTGCATTTCCTCTGATTAATAGAGCACACATCCCACAAGCCAGTGTGACTGTTAGCACAACACTTGAGTTTTTCTTCCATGGAGTAGGTGCAATATGTGAAGTTATCTTCCGCCATCCATATCCGTTAATATCTTTGGAGATACTCAAAACCTGAATGGCCATGTCCTTGGAAACCTGCTGTCAGGGACCCTACTTGAACTGAGGGATTGGACTAGGTGATAGCTGGAGGGTATTTCCAACCTCTACCTTTCTAATTCTTGGTTTAGAAGCAGAAATAAGCACCATATGCAACTGTTAAAAGGTTTGGAAAGTGCTTTGAAAAGCAGAGTATTTAAAAGTGCCAGATGATCAGCACAATGCTCCCACAGACTAGAATTATGGCATCATATATTTGAAATCAGACTTCTTTATGCCTGCCTAACTGAAAGTACCAGTTCTGACATCAAGTGCTCTACAAAAAGACAAATTACTTTCCATGGCACAGAGCACAAAATCTTCAAGCTCATTTCTAAAACTGGAATCTTGGATCAAAGTGAATATAAACCTCATTATTTCATTTCTTTCTCAATCTGAACAGAACAATATTGTCTAACATAATATCACTTGGAAACTTTGAGAAGTCAGGATTGTACTGTCTCTCTAAACAAAAGTGATGTCAAAAGAGTAGCGGACTATGGAGCTAATAGAAAACATGTCCATATAAAATTAATGTTCAATATTATTTATACTTAAGATTTATTCTTTCATCATATAATGTGCTGTTAATATTTTTCTTTCTCCTACTAACTTGTTGTGTGATATTTATCATGTAACAACTTCACTGAGGTGAAAGCAACCTAAGAGACCCTGTACATCTTTCAAGTCAGTTTATGCATTGTTGTACTATTATTTTTTACTGATGTCTAATTTAGATTTTTTTCTAGCTTTATAGGCTTTCTGTAACTGCACTTAGTTTTAATTATCAACACAAGCAAAAGGTGATGTCGGAGTTCTGGGATATTTTTTTTTTCAGCAATTCATTCATAACAAGTATGTAAGAGACACTACAGGAGAAAAGGTCAATCAGATCACTGAGTTTCTAAGTTTTTTGCATGAAGTTAATCTTAGAAATCGTTGCACAACATATCAGTGTACTATAAACTGTTTAATATTCTCTAGCTCTTTTTTAAAGTCTTCCTACAGACCCATCAGAGGGCTGTTTTTCATAAAATCAGAATTTTCTGTCTGTGACAATTTCCAATGAAACCTCAAAAAAGTATAGATGAAAAGTAAATACAAATGAAAAAGACAGGAATCTGAAGTAGCTATCAAATCTCACAGCATAAAAGGTTTCTTTCTTACATGTGACAATATTAATTATCATGACTACTTAACCCTGAGACACAATTAAGGCTTTTGAAGTACTTTTAAATTATTGATTGAAAGGCAGCAAGGAGCAATGAATGGTTGAATACAACTTTATACTGCAAAAGTAACAGTAATTTAAATAGAAATCCATAAATGAATGTTTAAAAAAGTATTTTACTGAGCAAGGGCTTGCCAAACAAGAAGGCAGCCCCAACCTGCAAGTCATTGATTTTTATGTCACTTTAAACACTGTTTGTACCCATTGCACAGAATGACATAAACAATCACTGCTGTCAGGCAGTAATGAAGTTTCTGTTCAACACACTCCTTGACATGAGAAAGTCAATGCAACAGCATTTGTCACAGGAAAATGAGATGCTACTAAATCCTTTGAGGCAGCATTTGACTGCTTCCCTACCCAAAGAAAGTGAACAAAGGAACCTGGTCTAATGAAATTGGAGGAGGGCTGGTGCCATTAAGGACTAATGTATACACAGTTTTTAAAAGCAGCACTTTCTACTCTGGGTATGATTGCAGTATTACTTTGAGGTTAATCTCAGCAAATGCAGATTTTTTGGTGGTCTCTTTATTTCTGAATTCTGAAAGGCTTTTGAAGACAATAAGAAGGCTTCTGCATATCTGGGTTATTCAAATATATTCTCTTTTAAAATGTGATTTCCTTCATTACTTGATTCTCCATTGTCCTTTTAAACAGTACTGTTTGTTACCAGTAAACAATATGTGTGGTTAATTCTTATTGTAATCTTAGATTTCTTTTATCATCAATACCAATGCACTATCTATAACTAAGCTTAAGTCTGTGGGATACAGTTAAGAAATCCAAAGTCTAAACCCACTATTTTATTCCTGGATTATTCCTTGCCTACAGAGTAAGGAGGAGCGCTTACTCTGATAGAGACTTCTATTGTATTTTTATTTTAGTGATCCTTTAGCTATGATAGGATAAGGATTGTGATTGGAAATGTATTGGAAAAATCTAAATACACAAAAGCCTATTTTTTTCATGATTCTTTGGAGTTTCCAGAGACACATAGAAAAATACTCACAGTTATTGCTACTGTTTCCTAGTAGAGGATTTTCACCCAAGGATACAACTTAGAGTTAGTATTGTTGTTGCATTTAAGCAATTTAAGAATTTCATAAAGGTAAAAAAATCAGGAAAAGAACAAATTGAGTTTGGGCATTATATTCTGGTTTACAATAGCCTTTGATATGCTCAGAGTAGTAACATTAGTACTAAGCTTGCAGTTAAGGTCAGGGATTGTAAAATAGACAATATCAACCACCCAATAAACTGAATGGTTCTGCACATTCTGAAAAGATAGAAAGAAAATATGTATAAGAGTAAAGTAAAGCCTTTAATCATACTCATTTACATGGAGTGTCTGTAGTTAAACATAGAGTCAGGGTTCAGCCTTTGGATCATGTAACAAAAAAAGGTACTTGTTGCTGGGTTAGTTAATGCCTTTGGTATTGGAAATAAAGCTCATAAATGCCAGTAATGTTTTTATATTACCATATTATTTGATTTCTTAGGCATCTTGGCTATCTACTAAATAAAAGATGACAAGTGAGTGAACTCAGGCATTGGTCCCTGAAGCATCCCTATGTCCTATCAGAAGCCTTTTAACTCTTTCCTGGCCTGCTCCGAATAACAGTCTTCAAGAGAAATTTCATGTGTGATTTTAGAGATAGATTACTCCACATGCAGTTCCCCAAAGGACCCTCTCGCTCCAAAACCATCTCTTTAGCCTTTTCACCCACTCCTACTTCCACTCTTGAGCACACAACACATCTTGCATTGCTGATATAAAAGCACCAGCTCAAAACATTTCTATTGCTAGCCTACAGAGTAACAGCCCTTGAACAGAAGGCACGTAGCTACCTGTATCTAATACTGATAAAATCTTGCTATTAAAATTAGGCCTGCTGAGTCATTGGAAGCTTCAAACATTTTGAAGGAAGGATCTTACAGGAAAGTTCCTGTAAAGTCTGTCAAATTAATATGATAGCAAAAGCTGTGTGAAGATATGATAACTCAAAGTAATTCAGTGGAAAGCATACCCTTAGAACAAAGATGTGACTGCTTAAATTCTTCTCTTGGTTTAAAGGCCTAGAGCATCTCAGAAATGCCCCAAAACTCAACTTCAGCAAAATCCCTCCTTGCCCCAATAAGTTTATTTTGAGATGTCCTGAAGGGCTGAGGCAGCAAGGAAAGGTCTGCACTGAACGAATATAAAGGGAAAAAGAATAAAACCTGGACTCATACCTCCAATGCTTAATACAGATAGAAGACCTTGAGGTTACTTAGAAAAAGGCTAATCCAAAATGTGACCTTGTTAAGTGCCCTAAATACTTTCACCAGAGGAAAAAAATCCTGCATTTGCAATACTAAATTAATAAAAAAAAAAGAACCCCAGAAATTCAAGTGGATGCCTGAGGTATTTTTTAGTGTGTGATCCTTCTTCCATCTTCCATAGCTGAATACAGTATTGAAATCACAGTGGTGCAGCTGCAGCAAAGCTACTCTGGTAGCACTACCTAAAAAACCAACACCATTTATAAATGCATTGTACCTGTTATTGAAATCCCCCACATTTAAAGAAAAACTCCAGTATTTCAGAGTAACTACTCCATGAAATCTGTCCTCAAATTGTCTCATTAGACTACAAATTGTCTTTATTTTGCTATACATGGAAATTTAGCAAAATATTCTTAGTCCGCATGCTTGAAGAAAAAAGATTCAGAAGTATTTTTCAGTCACCCATTTCAGCACTCCACTATCCTTTTTTATGTTGAAAACTTTATTTCTCATCCACAAGTACAAGCTGTATATCCAGAACCATACATCAAGGCACCATACAGTGACAGAAACCTCTAATTTTTCTATGCTGCCAGGCAGCATCCCTAATGCAATTTAGTGATGGCAGTAGTAGTTGCTTGGGGGGCTGATAAACGGAATGCATTTTTCAACTTCTTGTAAGGTAGTCTCAAGATGCTACATTTGCATAGTGATAGAAATTCTTTAATCATTTGATGACTGTAGGCTGCTGGTACCACATGTGACAAAGGTTGGTTTTCATCAGTTGCTATTGCACTGAGTCCTCCACTGTGGTTAACACAGCAGCAGAAATACCAAAGGCCAAAGGACCACTAAGGATAAAATACCATTTGCCTAGAATCCATCCTGTAGCTTTTCAGTATCAAAGCTGAGCAAAATGAAGGCTCTTCCATAGTCAGGTTCTGCAGGACAGTGGTTCGCCAACTGAGTAGAATATTATGATGGCATAAGGTATTAATTTTAGGTTTTTGTGCATGGATTTCACAATACATTTTCAGGCATCCATGTTCACAAATATGAATAGTTATCTTAGTTCTGCGAATATGCTACTGGAGCTGTATCCTTTAAGCCTTCATTGCCCATATATACGGCTAGATGGCTGTCTAGCTTTGTAGATAATCAGGACAGAAAAAAATTGGTGCATACATAATCCACACTGAATAAGCACACTTCTATGATTTAATAACAGGCTGAGCAACCAGTTTTGTACTCATCTGAAACCTTCAGAAGTGCTGAGCCAGATGTCTAGCTCTCTAGACTGCTTTATGATTTATGAAAAAAGAAAAACACCCAGCTGCTTGCAGCTGTCTGTATGTCAGTGTGGCAAGTTCACTTCTGTCGAGAATCAATGAAGTCTTCAAGCACCTAGCTCAGGACTTTTGAGATGTACACTGAGAAGATTAAATAAGCAAAGCATATTTTTACTCCTTTTCTTCTAAACTGAAGAGATATTTTACAACCTTCATTACTGCAGCTGCACTACCACCCACATATGAGGGCTGTAGTCATCCAACAGAGGATTCTCTGGAGAAACATTTCCATTGCCTTTTTGGGCAGCTCCCATTTCGCTGTGAATTGCAGAGGAGGTATGTATCCACGAGGTTTCCCCTGTGTCTCTCCCTGCTGTGCCATTTATGGGTGGCAGTAGCTGCCTGGCACAGGGAGGAACTCTGAACAGTGTTACAGCAGTTCTGAAATTGTTGGTAAGTACTGTAAGGTCTCAGTGTTAACACATTTTCATATGCAGACACAACGGAGCCTGCTACACATATCCATATTTACCTACTTAGCTACTTAGGGGCTTCTTTTCCTCTAGTGCTCTCTCCTGTTGCCTTCCTCTCCTTTTTCATCTCATCTTCCCATCCTGTGAAGCACTCTTTTCTGCTTCCCTCACCACACTCTTCATCATGAATGACTCTGACTTCTTAAGTCATTGTTGCAAGCAACCCTATTTCATTCTGTGTTGTGTGCCCTGAGAACTAAGTCGGTGGTAAAACTCTGTGCATAATTTCCATCTTTGCTGTAGTTAAATGTAATCTTAATGTAAATGTTAGTCTCACTATGTTACTTATTTAACATTTCCCTTCCATCTTAAACTATTATTTTAAGAGGCAGAATACATACAACTTCAATATAATTTTTTCAAAAGCTATCTTAATCTGACCTATTTCACTCATGAAACCCCTCAGTTTTCAAGCAAATCATTTTTTGCAAACAAGCTGTCTCTTAAATATTTTCCTTAATAATGCTAGATAGCTCTCTCAAAGCCATTTCAATTCTGTCTCTATTCTCACTCTTCTTTGTTCAACTTCCTACTTTACTAAGAAACTATTTTTTTCTGCTGCTGATACTTCCTAGTGTGAGATGAAATAGAGCCACAAAAGAGACAGTGACCTTTTGAATATCAACCCTTGAATTAGCTTTCTATGAATTAACCATATTTTGTCAAGGTTTGACCAATGCCTTTGTTTCCCACTTTTCTTTTTCATATGGGCAGGGCAGAGAACAAAACCTGTCTTTCCTTCTTCATGCGAAACAACATAGCCATTAGGTTAGTGAGAAATCCTCTCCTACAAGATTCTTCCCTCAGCTCCTGGCCCCAAATTTCTCAACTTTGCTGCAAAAGTGATCCATCTTCAACCAGTTCGGCTAGCCTTGTTTTGAGGAAAGCAGAGGTGACCATGAGGATACCCAGGCAGACACAGGAAAGGAAATTCAGACTCTTGTTTCCCACAGAAATTACAATCCTGTTACATGCCAGTGGGTGATTTCAAGTGTCTGTTTCTTTTCTTTCCAACTGTGTTTTGTAAGACAGCCTTTGCTGCTTCTGGTTCCAGTGGGATTACAGTCCTATCAGTATGTTGCACATTCAGTGAAGGCACTTTGTGAGAATATTTTTCTCAGGAGACTGAAAATATCTTTTTATTTTTTTATTCCAGTCAGATGTAATTGGAACCTTATGAGATTGAAAGAGCTCATAATCAACATTGGTCTACAAGAGACTGTAAAACACATCATGATTAAGCTGAGTTTCGTGAAAAACCTAGGATGTTTCAAAAATTATTCTTCTATGTTTACTTGCATACAGCAAAGATAAAAATAAGCAAAGGGCAAATTTAAATCTCAGCTCTTCCCTAGTTATCAACCTGTCTTACCACTGTAGGGTATCTGTTTGCAGGAAAAAGCCTTCTTCGCTTGTTCAAGCTCTCTTCTCCTCACTACAACTGAACATTGGTTTTGAACATTATTCTGCAATGCACGAGAGTTTACAGATATTTTTATAGTAGTTTAAACAAAGAAAAGAAAATCCCCCTGTGACCTGTACCTTAAATCAAGAAGGCCTGGAAGTTTCTAACTTCTTTCTTTATTGACGAAGAAAAGTATTTTATTATATGGGATAATGATGAATGGTGCAATTAATCATGTCTATTTCAAATCATAGAATCACAGAAAAGTTAAGGTTGGAAAGGACCTTAAGATCATCTAGCCCCAACCCCCTACCATGGGCACCTCACACTAAACCATGTCACTCAAGGCTCTCTCCAACCTGGCCTTGAACACCGCCAGCAATGGAGCATTCACAGCTTCCCCGGGCAACCCATTCCAGTGCCTCATCACCCTCACAGTAAAGAATTTCTTCCTCATATCCAATCAAAACTTCCCTTATTTAAGTTTGAACCAGTTACTCCTTGTCCTGTCACTACAGTCCCTAGTGAACAGTCCCTCCCCAGCATCCTTAGGGGCTGCCTTCAGATACTGGAAGGCTGCTATGAGGTCCACATGCAACCTTCTCTTCTCCAGGCTGAACAGCCCCAACTTTCTCATCCTATCTTCATACAGGAGGTGCTCCAGTCCC
>JAOEHX010030008.1:0-36628 GCA_025448015.1 Bolborhynchus lineola
TTATACAAGGTGCCCCCCCCCCCCCCGAAAAATAGCAGTAACTGTGACAATCCTATGACTTCTATCTGTGTAGATACCACTCCTTATATCTCAGGAACATGGATTCTTGACCTAGCTACATGTTCTCTCCTCACCCATATCCTGTGTTTATATTTAGAGGTTGTGAGATTTTTTTGTTACACAGATCACAGAAATTTCAATCAATCAAAGGCTCTACTTGGGACATGTTTCATAACATCACTTGTAATATCTTCTGTTATGCCAATGCTGTCTCTAGCGTTCTTTTTCCTCATTTCTAAGCACTTTTTAACATTATAGATTTTCTTCAGATCCTGAAAGCAAAGCTGGAACAGTGAATTGCCACTTGTTAATCCACTTTATCCAGTTAATTATAAGATCTACTATTTAGGAAGTTTTACTTTCCATGCGTTTTGTCCCCAAAAGGGATTTAACCAATCTTGAATTTTTTAGACTGTCCTTAAAAGCAAGAACAACTGTAAAAATGACACTGTTTCTTGCCTTACTAATACAACTGTTTGCATTTACATCAGAGGCTATTTCAGCATGAAATTCACCCTGTGAAAAGGAGTAGAAGACATCTATACCACTGATGATAACTTTAGCTTGCCCCTAAAGCATAGACAACACAACTCTGATTAAGACCTGGGTAACACTTTGGATTTCAAGAAATACACTTTCACAGTCCATAGTTTGTCTGTTTCAGACAAACTCTGGGCTTTCCTAATGTTTAGCATTCTAGGAACAATGTATTAATCCTCTCTCAAAAGTATTCTAAACTGCATGTTCTTGCATTGCCGCAATAGAAGTTTCAAATTAGCAAATCACTAAAATTTAGTACTAAGCATACAAAAATATATTTAAATATAAGCACTAACATGTACACAGCAACAAATACTACCTTTAACAGCTTTTCCTCAAGGAATCTAGAGAACAATACAATGAAATCCCCCTTCCCTCTTGGTATCACAATGGCTATACAGAAAGCCCTGATCTACAACTTACTAGGTTTGAAAGCTTACCACAGGGCATGCTCCTCTTTTAAAAAAACACATGTTCCAGCTCTTCAAAAAGTGCCAAAAAATTACTAAGTATATTTGAAACATGCAGTAATTAAAGAAAAAAGAAATGCCAACTAACAATGCAAACAATTCGCATTTTCTCTGTTGAGACAGCTGTCATGTAATTTGCCCTCCCAATTATTAAAACGTGACTCATGTCACAAGCATGCTGCTGAATTAGACCACAAACGTGCACTGCTTGCAGTGCTGTATTTACATCTAAATATTGTCAGTCTCCCAGATGCTATTGGTAATCATGACACAGAACATGTCTCATTCAAAAGATAAACAAATGTGAAGGTCAGAGATCATCTGCATTGACAAAATAAGCACAATTATTTCATGAGAGCAGACACATGAGAACTGAGTCTATTAAGGGATATGAACAGTGTTTAGCTGGATAATATCTGCATCTCATCTATATAATAATCTGAATTTACCATTACTGTTATTATAAACCACAAAGCATGTGTGAAATAACCCCAAAAGAGAGATTTAGCAGCTGGAATGAGTATGTATTTTAAGAAAATCTAGTTTCTGAAATTATAAATTCTAATTTAATTAGTTTGTTCACCAGATGCTCAGACTGCAAGAAGATTGAAACAGTTCTGTAAAATGCACTATATACTCTATCACAGAAACAATATCTACTGAATAACTTTCTGCATTAATTGCATTGTGTAATTGTCTACAAATATTAAGTTTTACTCTAAAAAAATGTCCAAGTCATTTTCTACAGCAAATGACATTTCAGAGTAAACCAGTAATCCTGAACAATTACTGCAGCTAAAAATATAGCACAGAATATATATATAGAACATTATTATTATGCACAAAAATACCCCACTTTTTTTACAAACTCACAAATTCAATCACTGCTATTGCATAGCATACACACAGATCTCAGATACTGTACCTCAATATTTAGATTTACTTCAACTACATTTACATAACTAAACCTAAAATCCAAAATCCAGCAAATTTATACAAAGCAGCATGATATGAATGAGGTCTCATTTTATCAAGGCTTATACATACCAGGTAACACATTAAGAATGCATAATTTTTCATCTTGTCAGCGCAAGATTCTGCATGAAAATACTGCATTACTTCTACTTACATATTTCTACCTTCTTGATGTTTGTAGATTACAAATAACAATAAGACAATGCAGAAGTGGAGGTTAGAAAAAAAAGAAAAGGCTCAGAAAACAATGTATCTACCCAAGGAGTGGGTCACATTGTACTGATAGAAATTTAACAGTTCTTCAGGAAGCATAATGAACAACCTTATCTCAGGAGACCTCTGTTCTCTACACACATCAAAAATGGTGACAGCACATCCTTCCCAGAAACAAATACCAGGAGGAAAGCGCACTGCCTGAGACAGTTAAACCTATGACATGTTAGACGCCTGCTGTCATCAGAGGCAAGTATTACCACGCAGCCAAGCTCAGAGACTGCAATTCCTCAGATTCCTCAGCAACACAAATCAAGAAAATCTCCATTTAATTTGAGCATGTTTGCCTTTACTAGCCTGGCAGCCCACTGCCTAATTTCCCATACCACTGTATCACTGAGCCAAGTCTGGCCTTTTCTTGGCAGGTGGTGGGGAGTTGCACAGGCAGGGAAGGCAGCCCCTGGGAGCAGAAGGGAATACACAGCTTTATCCTGCCAGATTAGGAGTGGCATTGATTGGCTGCATGACTATTTTGTGCAGACATCCTCTGATAGATGTTGGATCTCTAATACTGAGCCCTTGAGTACAGAAAGAAAAGGGAAAGCTGTGAAATACTGGGGGTTACAGAAGCATTTGAATAAGCCTTCTCCAAAACAAGAACAGAAAGAAAACCACCCTAACTCAGCAACTGTGCTTTTGCATGCACAACTTTCCTAGAAAATAGGAAGCAGAACACCATCTTTTGCACAAGAATCATCATGAAAATTCATTACCTCATCAGTCAATGTAACTGAAGCAAGCAAAAGGCTATGTGCTGTACAAGAGTTTGAGAAAGGGATAGGTAAGGACATTTTGGAAGCAATAAAACATACTCCACTATACTGTAAACAAATACTAACCAAAAAAAACAAAACCAAACAAACAAGCAAACAAAAACAGCCCCAACCGTGTCAGCTAGATATTTCTATTAATGACTTGTCAGTAAGTTCAAATTGTAGTCTAGGATTTACAGTCTAGAAGAACTGATTCTTATTGCTATAAGATAGGTATTAATCCACTCAGTGTTTACCTATACTACATAAGGTGCTATTAGAATTCAATTACAGTGCTGGACAACCAAGCTAAACATCACCACCTTCACTGGAACTGTTACCTTCTGATTTTACTTTATCTCAACTAGTACATGAAACAAACACCAGCGAGAGCATTATCAGGCTCTCTCCTGGTGAGCCATAAAAGCAACTGTTATTCACAAGTGTGGGTGACTGGATAGAAACAGTTAACGAAACGGATCCAGGTGTTATCCCCCTGTTCGGGCTTAAGCCTTGAGAAAGGTGAAGAAAACACCAGGTGCTAATGCCTGGTCGGGCTTAAGGCTTGGGAACTGTAAAGAACAATGAAGGGTAAAGATCAGTTAGCAAAATAAAGCAGGTGGTTTGCAAGATAAAGCAGGATATGCATCTCAGAAACAGACCAAACCATGTATTTGTAACTCGTAGTAGTTTTGCTGAATCGGGATGATAAGGAAGTAAGAGAGTGGAAAGTTACCGCTTAAAACTTACTAGACTATGAAAGGGATGCCAGACACAAAAAAAAGGTCTTCAGATTTCACCAGAGCTGGAATCAGTCTTTGATACGCCACACACAAGTTAAAAATAAATCAAGTTTAAAGTCATTTTTAAAAAAACCTGGTTAAACTTCAATGTTCGCTGTGTTATGAATGCAGTTGTTTACCCTGAACATGCTTATTCATTTGCAAGAGCAAAGTAAAAACTGTCATGGCTCCTCTCTCCCATCCCTTTTTCTTCTTACCCCTTAATCAAATGAGTTGAAACAAATAAACAGCCAATTTCCAAGACTGCCTCATCAAAAGAGCGGGAGTAACAAAGATCTGCGCAGTTTACCAGAGATGTTAGCAGCAGAATGAAGTCAAAATGCAGAGACCTGCATTATAATTTATGATTTGAAATTGTTTTCATTAAGCACCTACAGTGACATTTGTCTGCATAATATTTTCAAGAACAAAACACAATCAAAACAATGCCAGTGTTTTATAAGCAACACACTTTCTGTTCCGGCTTCCATAATCAGGCTAAGAAGCATATTCGCAGCCACTTGCACTTACAAGAACACAATTTTTTATCTCCAGGTGAATTGGCTAAAGAATTAATGGAGGTGACCATGAGATTCATGTTTCATCACCTTGGTTTGTGAGCACTTTCTTTACATAAAAATTGTTGTTGAGATGAATAAAACATTTAACACTATGTTCTTCATTAGTACCAGAATGAAAAATGAAATGAGAAAGACTGTCTGCATCCTGTCCACAGCAGGCAAACATCTGCTGTAAAAAAGCTACCATCACAAAAGTAGGTATTAACTGGAAGTTTTAGCAGACCCAAGAGGCGAGCTGGAAGCTGGAGGCAAGCCATCTAGGACAGGGCAGAAAGCACCAGTGGGATAACTTGCCAAACTGCTACCCACAGTACATATGTTCTGTTGGTAAGGGATCAGGCAGCGCTGTCAATCTGGCATCTCAGAGAAGCCCTAAGTTATCTTGAACAAGTATTTTAAAATAGCTCACTGCTTTCATGATAAATAACTTCTCATATATTCCATTTACATCATGCCTTTCACCAGGCAATTTTTGAGCGGTTAATATTAATTAGCTCTCAAAAGGCTCCTATGAAGCATTTCAAGAATAGAGACAATCATTTCACCCACACTTCTGTCCTCTGTGGCACAATGTGACAGCTTCCATAAGAGCAAAATATAATAACGGGGAATCTAAAGCTGCTGAGGGTAAATTTTCTTAAGCTCAGATTTTCAAAGCCCCATTCAAGACCCCATCTGGGTTCCCGTGGGCTCCTTTGAAGATTCTAGCTTTCCTAATGAACCCAAGGCTCTTTTTTCAAAGAGAAAACAAAAATCTCAGTTTTATTAAACCATATTAAAGCATATACCTTTGCCCCATCCTTGGTTTTGTTTTTTTTTTTTGTTGTTTTTTTTTTTTTTTTTTTTTGGGGGGAGGATATTTGAAGGTTGTGTGCAGTACTTCGGTTTTCTTTGTCACTCTCCTACTTTCTAGAAGTGTAACCCATATCTCTAATTTAGCATTTTCCATTTTCATTCATGTAAAATAAAAAATTTGAAATTAAGATCAAATACAAACCCAGGGTAGGTTAAGAATAATGGAGAAAACTACTGTAAAACTGTATTTCCAATGTCTGAAAAACTCATAGGCAAACAGTACCTGGCAGGTAAACTGTAGGCAATATATTGCATAGCTGGTTTGCATTTAAAAGGCTTAATGTACAAGCAGCAGTAATTATATTTACTTGTTATTAAGACTTTTTTTCTTCTTTATCTCTGATATTATGATACACTAAGTGGTAAACATTGCAGACTTCAGCTTAAGCACAAGGAAGTGGATTAGAAAAGCAACAGAAAAGGATTTCAGGATCCTCAAAACAGCAAAATACTATTTGAAAACATCTAATATCGCATAGATGAGTTATCAGTAATAAAAGGAGTAGCTGGTGCTAATAACCAAGTTAAATCAGTAAAATAACCAATTAAAATGTCATCTTTACTTAAAATGCCAATTAGAGCAAAGGGTTATTAAGATACATGTCAGTCACTAAAAACGATTCATCCTAATTCTTTTCCATTATGTCCTCCAACAGTAAGTTTTTACCCATAATAAAGCTAGGCTCTCTTTGACTTTAAAATACTTGCCATTCAAACTACTCCAAAAGGCAAAAATTAATAGTGCTACACCACAAAAAAGAAATTAACCAAAATTTATGACAGAGAGATATCAAACACATGAAAAAAATGAAATGGCAAATATGCTAGCCTGAGGGTAGCTTGGCACAGCAGCTGATATGAAATGCAGATCTTCTTTCCCAGGCCCGTGCCTTCGGAAAGAAGCCTTCCTCAGGTCTCAAAGCTCATGTAATGAGGAGGCAATGAAACACTTCTCCTGGGTTCAGCAGTAGCAACCATTTTTTTCCTTCTTAGTAGCTGGTACAGTGCTGTGGTTTTGACTTTCGGCCTGGGAACAGCACTGATAATACCAATGTTTTTGGCTGCTCTTCAGTAATGTTTACTCTGATCAAGGACTTTCTGATTCTCATGCTCCGCCAGGGAGGAGGGGAAGCCAGGAGGAAGCAGAGACAGGACACCTGACCCAAACTAACCAAAGAAGTGTTCCATACCACAGCACACCATGCCCACTATATAAATTGGGGGCAGTTACCCAGAAGGGCTAGATTACTGCTTGGGTCGGGCTGGGTATTGGTCGGCGGGTGGTGAGCGGTTGTATTCTCTTCCCTTGTTGTTTCCCTTATCATTATTATTATTATTCGCGGTAGCAGCAGTGGTTTGTGTTATACCTTAGTTACTGGACTGTTCTTATCTCAAGCCATGGGAGTTACATTCTTTCAATTCTCCTCATCCCTCCAGGAGTGGGGGGAGAAAGAGGGGGAAGTGAGAGAATGGCTGCGTGATTCTGGGTTACGGCTGGGCTTAAACCACGACAACACTATAATCTGCTATGCCTATTACCACTATTTGCATGACTTCCTCTCCCTTCAATTAACCCACATCACAGGGATCACACTATGGTTTACTAGACAATGCACAAGGATGGGGATTACACTACAATTGACATAAGACAATAACACAGGCAGTAGAAGCAGAGCAATAATACTTCCAACAACCCCTGTAATTGGAGTTAAGACACTGTAATGATAGTTCCAGTAGCACTAGGTCAATGGAAAAATACCTGGATTTCAAGCTTTCAAGTGGTAGTGTTCTGGCTTGATCAAAAGCTCTTAATTCTGTGACTGTAACATGCATGTAAAGTTAGTCTACCAATCTGTTATGCTGCCTTCCTCTTCTTTCCTTAAACCCCAAATTTAGCAAAAAGAAACATAATTCAGAGAAACTTCATAAACAAGTCTGAAAACAGGTGTACAAATAGAAAGCAGCAGCTAAATGAACAATTATGCACATATACATAATTACTTTGTTTCAACTAGGCCATTTCTTTAGTTTCATCTCCACTTAGTCTTCCCCTGCTTCTCCACTGGATTCCCTTACACTGCTTCATTTAATGATTTCACGGACAAACACGACTTATTTCATGAATATGTGAACCAAATAATCTGTTCATGGACTAATCAGCCTTACTTCCCACAGCATTACCTTCAAGGGTGAAGTATCTGCTGGTAAGATTAACACTACTAAAAATGAGGTAAAATTACTAAAAGGAAGGAACAGATTATTCAAACTGTTTCTATAGTTTTCTCATGACCACGAAAAACAGACAAAGGAGCATACTTGGTACCTATTCATCACTTCTGCTTACAGCTTCTCCTCTCCTATAATCACTGTGCTATATTTCTAATATATAATATTTATTAGAAAATTCATATATATCATACTACTAAGATTTTTTTTTTTTTGGTGTTGGGTTTGGGGTTCTTTTTTGTGTTATTTTTTGTTTGTTTTGCTTTGTTGGCTTTTGTTGGTTTGGGTTTTGGCCTTTTGTTAACTAAGCATATTTTGGAATGCCTGTATTTTGTTACACTTCTACTTCAGAAAAACACAGCTATATTGCAGAATGTTATGAACTACTAAGAGAAACTTTACCACTCTTTGTATCAAAATCTGCAGATCCATCACTGACAATGCTGTAACCCATTTGTTATGTCTTCTTCCATATTGCCTGTTGGCATTCAATCTACTAGTTTGATGATGAAAGATGCAAACTGAAGAGGGAGACCTATGAGGTTTATATTCCACTTAGCTCTGCCTGCTGAAACTCAGCCATGGCGACAAAATCTGTCTGATGCACTCCTGCACCCCTGCCAGGCCATCAAATGTCAGACAGGTTTTATAACATAATATTCGCAGGAAAATAAGTAAGTAAAGAGAGATTAGAAAGCTGCATGGAAGTTATTACTACAGCCTCAGAAAATTGTTTTCTGAAAGGCTCATAAATTGACTACTAATGGTCAGGTCACTCTGACAGCAATTTAATAGTTGGGTCAACAACTGAAAAAAGAATTCAATTGTTTTATACTTACTGTTGACTTTCTTTAGCAGATGTTTTCTGAGCACCGTAAAGCTGCCTTAATTTGTCTTTACATTCACTCAATAGCACCACTGTACTTAACAATCTGTGTTTCATGGAGATACACTGGAAGTTCAGAAATTGGCCAATTCACAATACTGAAAATGGCCTTTCAAAACCATGGTCACTTCAAAACAGATGCTCCAAATTCTGGTATCCCTAAGTTAAAAACTAAATCTTCCAACCTAGTCCAGCACAAGAAAGCAGAGCAGAATTGGGCTTGCAACTAACTGTTTGCTACAATACATTACAAGGTACAAGTCCCTCAGTACTATGTTTCTTTAGGTGATAAATTGTGATGACTACCTTAATGATGACTAAACTGAATATTGGTGACTAAGAATATGAGCCATTTTTAATTGCTGTAATAGGAAGAATAAAACCTAAAAAATGCTGACATCTGACCATAAACAAGAACAAGGTAGCATTATTGTAAATAAACTTGCACTTGACTATTTCTGGAGTGCTCTGCAGTGAAAATAGACAGGACAACAACTGTTTAAGATCAGAAAGGCTTCAGTATCTAACAGCACATTGAAGGAAGCGCATCAAAGCAGGCTGCAAAGGCTAAATAAAACTTCAGTGCATCAGAAACTTCCCAAGAGGAGAAAGCAAACAAGCTATACCAGTAGAAATAAAAGACCAAGAACAGAGCCATCGAGTAATACAGCATACCAAAAAAAAGGCAAACAAAACAAACAAAAAAACCAAACCAAATAAAAATCTAGAAAACCCCACAAGAGTAAAACATGTCAAACCAAAAGCCCCAGCTCTTTACTACTGGGCATCTCTTCTTTCACTCTGCCTTTAGAACTATCTTTTTAACATAGCTGCCCTTGTTTTCCACTAAATCATCTGATCCACCATTTGCTGAGTTATTATAAAGTTCTAGCAGAAGACCCACTAAGTCTGAGTTAGAATGGAAGCAAGAACTACCAGTTAAGTTTAAAATATTTATTTAGTAGATCTACAACTAGCAGGCTTGCATTGTTGCTTTAAGTATAGATTCTATAGTTTATCTTGAAGATGACCATGGTAATTAATAACATCCTGCCTCTCCAGATTACTAAATTTCCAGCTCTCAAGAGAGCAAAGGAAAAAGAACTGGGAAAAGAGTTGACATCTACAGAAACACAGATCACTGAAGGGAAAATCAGACAATACAGCTTCCGACAGTGAAGCAATAAGCACGCCAAAACATATGAAATGAAAAGGATTAGAGACACTGGAAGATTGCAGTTTTGGGGTTAGTGTCTACTATTACAAATTTAGGATTCCATGCTACATATAAAATTGTATGTTTGTGCATATTAAATATACTTTGTTTCATTCTCAGTCTTGGGTATTGCTTCTTCAGAAAAGGTAAGAAAATGCACTAGCATGATGATTTGACAGTCCTGTTTATTGCCACATGGAAAGCTAATCAGCCCTGACTTCATGAGCTGCAGTCTGTTCCTGGGAAACAAGTTTTTCCCATTCTTTCCTCTGTTCCATAATTCTGCATCATTTCATCCCCAGAGCCCTATTCACCTGTACAGAACAGATTACTTTTCCAGCTTTTCTTTTTGACTCAGTAACTCGCTGGGGCTATCCATCTCTCCTGTAAGCCATTTTATTTCTATCATGCAGGTATGCTCGCTGAATACCCATAAACACATACTTCTAAAGGCCTAAACATAAGCAAAGACTCATCACTCTGCTTGCCTGTGTCAATGCACACACCTGAGAATAGGGCACCATTCAAGAAACGTACAGAAGAAAAATGCTTAAATCCTCACTCACTGGTTTTTAGTTTGAGTTACTGCTTGAACTGCTTTATATCAGTCTCTTATCAGGTCACACTCTGCACTGTGTTAGCACAGGACTGATCATTTTAAAGCACATTCTTTTCACATCACCACACTGCTACTGCCACCCCTTAATGACAAGCATTTGATTTGTATACCCAAGAACACAGTCCTACTGTCACAGTACATCTCCAGTTAATCAGTGATGTCCCCTGTCTGGCCATCAGTTCCCCATGCTTTGGGAAACAGAAAAACACCACAAATCTAGCAGAGTTTCTCATGGTCCTCATATGTACTGAAAACACTCAAGCTCAGCAGAAAGAAGATTCAAAAAAACAAGTATCATAGGAAAAAAAATTAGTGTTTCTTCCAAAACTCCATATATTTTCCTGTCACAGTGATATTTTTAACTTAATACAGCCAATAGCCTTGTTTAGGAAAACATGTAAAATGACTTTGTTTTCAGATAATGATGACCCGTATCTGAAAGCTCTTCAAAGCTCAGCCTAACTTCTGCTACACAAGAGCATACACATCTATACTACACCTCAAAGGCTCTGTGTAAGGCAAATCATTAACACTGTCCTGTCTTTCAACCCTCATCACAAGCTTCTCTCCTTCAAAAGCCCATGGACTATGGCATATTTATACTTTTACTCATTGGAGACTTCTAATGTTATGAATGACTCTTCTCAAAGTGTTTAATAATAGACATCACAATAAATGGTGTTTTCTCGAACAGTTTGCTGAGGATAAACACCCTGAAGACTCTAACATCTAGATGAATTTGACAAAAACATACTGGAAAACTTCTGAATAAGAAAAATTTGATTAAGAATGTTAAGGTCACAGAAGGAAGGAAAAAAGAGACATTTTAGCTGCAACTGACTCAAGTACAGCTGAAAAATTAAGCAGCATAATGCACAATGTAGAGCCTGAAGGACTGGTATTGTTTAGTCTTGACTTAATCACACATGATTTGTATTGTCTCCCTGAGCACAGTTAAGTATAAAGCTGAATCAAGCTGGTTGACATGTTTACTGTTGTAAGGATAAAAAATCCCAAACACAAAGGAAGAAAATTAAACCCTGCAACATGACCACAGGCAACAAAGGTAACAGCACAACAGTCTACCTGCAAGAACTCTGCATCTCCAGGGCCGTCCCCACTTTTCTCTCCCCGTGAGGGCATCCAAGGATGCTCTCTGCTGCCTGCACCAGTCCCATGACTACAACTGATGGATCATGGGTCCTCATGATAGACAAAACCCCTATTGCTCGGCCACTAGCTGCACTGAGTATGGAGTGAATCTGCTTTTTTGACTAAGTAATCAGTCCTAGGCTGGAACGAGGAGGGTTCGCCATTTGGCATCTTGGTTCTAGGAAACTCAAAATTCAGCTACCAAAAGGTAGCTCATCTTTAACAAAAGACCAGTACCTTGTTTGCAGGTTATAAGTTCAGCTCTACATTCCCCTGAGTCACAACTATAGCCATTAGCAGCATCCTCTTTTTGCAATACAATTCTCTTGGGAAATTAATTAAAAGTCTATATGGAGACTTGCTGAATTTCAATCTGGATAGTTTCCCTCCCTCTTCTTCCCCCATCTCCACTGGGGAATTATGACAAAATTAAAGAAAATAATTTTCAAGAAAAGTCAGATGTGATGCAACACCCGAGATGTTAATACTTCCCAGAAAATCATCATAGAGCAGTTTATTCTTCACAAGTTACAGTTACATAAAGTGTAAGGGGCACACCATTACAATCAAAAGCTTCTCAAATAATAGTAACAAAGAAAATTAAGGTGACAGCTCTATATTGCTGCAAACATTAAAAAAATTACTGCTAGCAATCAAGTTACGTGTTGCCAGGGTAGAGTTGCGTCTTCTCATAATGTATACTCATGTAATTGGCATAGAGTGATTTTCCAGAGGCAGCCTCTGACAGCTTACTTAAGAATCAAGAAACATGTATTATATGACAAAGTTGCTAATAATGGCATCATCCTACAGGCTAACAAAGATGTTATTCATTTACTGTCCATTACACACTGCCTGGATAATGTTTGCTAGCTCGAAAGGAGAAGAATATGTGTTTATGTTCTCACAAGTAAGACATTAATAGTTTAAAAATTCTTATTAATTGTACAGTGATCTATCTGAGCACAGCAATGAGTTGTTCTTTTAATTTCAGATAAGCATAAAACTGCATTTATGTACTCGGAGCAGTTTTCATACTGGGGTAAGCCAACACATTTTCACATGATCTCTACTAGAGAAGAATCCAAGAACAAAAATGAAAACAAAATTCATAACAGAAATTGATTTGTCTGCAAGAATGTCATTACAGATCTTCAAACTTGCAACACATGCTTTGTAGCTATCACTGTATTTCCTTACCAACTATACTCACCAATGACAAACTACAACTTGAAAAAATACTTATCAACATTTTACTTCTATGTAGTTAAGCATATAAATGAGAACTTATTTCTTATGCTTTTATAAATAACCACATACAGCAATTACTGTCAGAAGTGGTTGCTCTGCCATTCAGGAAACAAAACAAGCAACCAAAAAAATTGCTACATGTTCAGATGCACATTCGTAGAGGAAGGAGAAATGGCAGCTGGTGCTTTGGGAGGACTCTTTTTACAGTTCACATGGGATATGAAGCATGAAAAGTAACAGGTCCGGCAATCAGCTGAAAATAAGGACGTAAACAAACTTCCACATTCTTCTGTATTGCCATCTGCATTTCATATATCTGTAATGCCCCACTGCACGACAGTTGGTTTAAAACATTCAAAACTTGCATATGTTGTAACACTTGGAGGATTAAGGATAAAAAAGATAAAAATTCAGTGAAAAATAGCATAGCTCTGGAGAAAACACTGCTATTTTTCAATCTATTAATTTTAAGCACAAAAATAATCATCTTTTTGAAATATTACAGAATTGTTTTTGTTTAAGATTTTTGGAAACATTATAAAGAGACAGTTCCAGGAACAAGCAGTTCCAACCAGACACAGACTCATAAACCAAATGCATACATTCTGAAGTGAAAATAGAACCCATACAGGTTTAACATGTAACTCAGTACTTGCAAATACAAAGGCATATATAAATATGTAACAGTCAAGTGAAAAGAGGGTATATATCTCACCAGTGCTCAGCAGAGACACAAAGTAGCAGCTTCAGAACTGAGATTTCTTCACATTAACTGACAATAAAATACCATATGCCAGAAGAGTTAATGAATTTTGTATGAAGTTCCAGGAAACAGTTTGTGAATTTTTTGACAAATTATTTATCGAAATCTACCTTGCCTGTGTTTATATACAGATAAACAACCGCTGCATATACCATGGGCGTCTAACTATGAAGATCAGCTTCCATGGCTGTACACTGCTCCCAAAGTAATCACAAGCAAAGAAATTAAATTCAAAAGATCACATAACATCAGTTTTGTAAACACTCCAAAATATCTGTGACTGACTACCACCAAAACCAATCCACCACCACAAGAAAAACCCTACTCAACCAACCAAAACAGATTCATTCAAACTTGTCAGATTGACTGTCAGCAAACGTAGTGGCACTTTCACTGAACAAAAAAGATACATTACTATCTTGTAGGCTGGAAACTTCTATAAAAATCTGCTAATATATGGAAGTCAGTCATACAAAAGGTTTCTGATTAATCATATAATTACAGAATGGTTAGCATTGGAAAGAACCTTAAGATCATCTAGTTCCAATCCCCCTGCCACGGGCAGGGACACAACACAGTAAACCACGTCACCCAAGACTCCATCCAACCTGGCCAAAGAATTGAGAACTACAAGTTGTCCATACTAGAGGGCTGCAAATCTTTTAACTGAATACCCACAGTTTTGTGTTAAACAGCAAAAGAACTCCTACGAGCTCAAGTAAAGCATATTCAAGTACCTAATGACACTGCTGAGAATCAAAACCAGGAAGAAACTGTACCCAAGATAACACTGGTAGAAGCAAAAATAAATACTGTAATTGCAGTTGCCTCATCCACACAAAAAAGCCAGGATGCAAATACAACCTTAAGCGAAAAGGAAAATATCCACTCAAGGAGAAGAGAAGCATCAGAAATATAAAAATGTGAACATACATGTTAATACAGAAGATTTTCCCCACACACTTTTAATATTTACAGATTTCTTTAAGAATTCATGTTAACTTAGAAAAACTTAAATGAAACTCAGCTTTATTCTGGCACTGCTATGAAATACTAGAAGACTGCAAACATGAGCACAGATTAGTAGGCTGCTAAGCAGGAAACCAACTGCATTTCTGTGCCATGAAACAAACTTGCGTGAGCCCAGATACTACTCTCAGCAGCAGAGCTCATAGAGTCTTACAAAACCAAGGCATTGCTACTTACTTTGGGAAGGGAAAATCACACCAAAATGAATAGTGGCCAATCTAAAGTTCCTTGGACAAATAACTCAAAAGTTACAATGCAAGATTTATTTGTAGAAAACAGCATTACAAGGAAGTGCTGTAGTCATAACAGAGTGTCTGTCTGTGAGAAAAGGACGTAAGACTGAGGAAGTTTTAAACATCACATACTCAGAAATACATAAATAGTGAAAGCATGGTGGTGAAGAGGCTGTTAATGAAGTGGCACTACCATGACAGCATTACTCAAAAGCTACAATTTCTCCTCTCCAAGAATACATTACTGAAACCTCCACAGCTGGCAAGAGGATGCTGACCAAGTCACAGAGCCAAATGAGTAAGAAACATAGAATGGTTTGGGTTGGAAGGGACTTTAAGTATGTTGGTTGGCATGGACTCTATGTAGTTCCAACCCTCCTGCCACGAGCAAGGACACCTTCCATTAGACCAGGTTGTTCAAAGCCCCGTCCACCCTGGCCCTGAACACTGTCAGGGGATGGGACAGCCACATCTTCTCTGGGCAACCCATTCCAGTGCCTCACCACCCTCACAGTAAAGAACTTCTTCCTTCTATCTAATCCAAATCTCCCTTCTTTCACTTTAAAACCATTCCCCCTTGTCCTGTCACTAAATGTCCTTGTAAAAGGCTCCTCTCCAGATTTTTCTCAGCTTAAAAACCAGTTATCTAAAGCCACATTCAAATAGACAACTTCTGTTGAGTTACGTCTGCTCTTCAGACTTGCCAGACAGAACAGCAATTCACTGTTGTCAAGTGAACATGAGAAAGGAGCTCTAACAGCCTCATTGCTGAAGATCTGAGGAAGGGATGCAACTCCCAAGATCTTCTGTAAACCCTAGAGCAGCAGTGCAAACCCTCCCAGCACACTGAACAGATTTACCATTCATGCACCAGCTTTGAACTCGGATGTGCAGAACAAAATACTTCAGTGGACTCACTGAGCATGGCATTGCATCAGGCTGTGGAGACTGAAGTTCATAAAGACAATGCTTGCAAGGGGTTCCTGCTGCCACCAACTCAATTATCCTGTCCAAAGACCATTCCCTAAATGTCCTGCATAAAAAAAAAAACAACCAACCAAACCTACCTGCAGATTGCACAGATGGTCAGGCTAAAGCAAGAAATCCAACTCCTCTCCAGATATATTGCACATCCTGCTTGGTTTCTGTAACTTCATGCTACTTCAAGGGTAGGTCTACTAGATATCGTTTTCCTGAGGCCTTCTGTTATTTTCCCATTAGTTTTTTTTATTTACACTTTTACATTTAAAAAAAAAAAAAAAGAAAAGGAAAATAGAAAAAAGAAAAAAACTGCTAAAGAAACGGACAGAAAAAAGAAAAACTATTTCTGTGCAGAAACTTTTACTTGGCATCAAATAGAAGAATACTTCTTAGGATACCTTAAGGCAAAAATCAGGAAAGTGGGCTAAAGAGAAGGCATATCTGCATATCTCAGCATGTACTTCTGCTGATTAAATAATACTCTTCAAACTAGGAAATAAGTTAAAAGTTCCTGAATCATACATTGGTGTATATACTTACACTAATGCAGCCTTCCCTGAAGCTACTGTTAGTGGTCTCATCTATGAGCACACTAAAATAAAATAATTTAGTCACCATGACAATTAGTTCCTGTTAACCTGGGTCAACAGCTCTTGACCAGAGTTTGATTCACTATTCTACCTTTACTTCACCACCAGAAGACTTGAAACAGAACAATTTTAAGAAGTGCTTCACAGTGATGATTGTTTTGGCATGCTTTTGTTTCAGGTTTTAGAAAGTTGCTTCTTTGTTGACTCCACGCTTTCTTCCTTGGTACCTAGATTTTTGATTATACTTGATTATGTAAGTCATTTTTATGATAGCATTTATTAAGAATCAAATGCATATTTGCTAGAAGCAGCAAGGATTTGTATAGAACCAAACAAATCCAGCTACACCATTCACAAAACATATTAAAGTATTAAGAAAACCACATATGATCTTGTTTTTATTATGAAAATAAAAGCAAATGAAGCACCATTTGGCAAATGACACTGTGAAGATTAAAAAGCTGAAACACTTCACATCTTTTTTCATGTAAATATAAAATAGACTATTTGCTTTTTTCTTCTAATTAAAAGTTACAAAATATTACGTTTCATTGCAAAATACATATTTGCTCTCACAGTTATTGTTAAATTATCTACAACTTCTGTACCACATGCAAAAGAAATGCTGATATGCCAGAAGAGGATCTAGAAATTCGTGCAAGTCTTTAGAAGTGAAAAATCAGACACACTGGAGGATTTGGAACATAATTTGATCAGATATTTTAACTGAGATAATAATTTTCTATTATAACAGAATTTCATAATGTGACTTTGAAAGCATTTATCTACACTAAGAAAATACCAATAATCTGGAGAAAAGAAAAAGCCCTCACCAGAAGAAATGGGTAAATTTTACACAGCATAAAATTGGGAAGGCAATAACAACAATCAATAGCAAAAGCTCATGCTATTGTGATTTATGAAGTCAGCTTCATCGTGTTGGTGTTGCACCTAAATCTGCACTAGACTAAAAATAAATACATAAATTACACAGCACACATCTCAATGATTGTGACAGGAAAATACCTAATTTCTAAGTACATGGCAGTTACAAAACTAACTTTAGAGATGAGCTCACAATCCAAAACATAATTATATGCTTTTTGAATCCGTGTTGAAATGCTTAATATTTACAGATTTTTAACTCTTCTTATAGGTCTTCTTGTTTTGAGGGACTTCCCCTCAATGCCTTAGGATGATGGTATTATGGCTGAATTTCTTCTCTTCCCCACCTCCCTTTAGGGATGGAAGCTGCTTGCAGGAAACTGACTCTCACTTCAACTGGGATGTGTGGAAGTTCAGTTTCCAAAAAAACACCAAGCAGAGCAATAAAAAAACCCCTGTGGAGATAATATTGCTGACAAATGTGTTCCCTAGCAATTATTCCTTGTAAAAATGCATACTGCTATTGCAATGAATATGGCATTCATAAGTAATTGTGTATATTGTTCAGCTACAACTTTTCTTTCAAACAAACTGAGGAGAACCAGAACAAATTGCAGCTTCCTGGTGTGCCCTTACACAAGAAGTTTAAAGCCTATTTTTCCTTTACTAGATCAGCAGATTTCTTTATCTGAAGGGCACTGTCAAACCTCACCAAAGAGATGAATTGCCACTGAAATTCTAAAAGCCATTTAAAAGAAAACAACCACACTAAAAGACACACAAAATGCACATAGTATAACCTTGGAGCTAAGACTGGTATAGCATTTGACACTAAACAAAGCTACCTAAGCTCAAAAAGCATAGATATATGGAAAAGCAGAATTTCTCTCTGTATTTCTGTAGTCAGAGATGGTACCGGATCACAGGGCTGCCAATACTGATTCAATTGGAGTAGATACTCCCAGGATAAACATATAGCAGATGGCTGGAACTGCAGTTTACATGCTGCATTCATTCACCCCTTTATTATTCATCCTGAAGTCCCTCTTGACTAAACTGTAATTTTCAGGAAATTGCAATGATAATTGTAGGTAAATGAACAAAAATTAAACCTAATGCAAATGAACTTCATCCATAAAATATGATTCACTTGGAGCCCTGTATTTTTTATAAAAAATAGAAAATGCAACTGATCTGTTTCTACATGCAGATACGAGCAGATACATAAATATACAAACACTACAATTGCATGAACATACAAGCTCATGATGGTGGCTCTACACACAATAGGGTCTGTCACTTGCATCCTGCTCTTCCCAAAATCATCCCTTCAGCTGACAGAACTATAATTAGGAGCTGAAGGTTTGTCACTGGGTCACTTGAATGAACTGATCTGCAATGAGGTTACAAAAAGGAACATGACTTGTAGAGTGAAAAAGGCCTTGAGTCTTCAGTGGGCCTTGTAGCCAGAAACATTCTGTTTCACAGTACTGAAGTGCTGTGATTTCTGCAAACAAAAACTTTTTTAAAATTAAACATGTTAAAATGAATTGCAAGTATTGTTATATGTAAGAAAATGGTTTCAATCTAGTTTGAAAGTTCCCTTTTGTACAGCAGGGCAGACAAACAGCTTTTGTACAGGGATATTATTAAGTCACCCAATTTTATTTGTGTGCGAATTACAACAATGAAAATGTAAAAGAATTTTTGTGCAGAAGGGAAGAAAATATTTTAGGAAATGGAATCTAATCTTATCTAGCAGCTGGAAAACAAAAAAATTGCAAAACCAAATAGAAGTATTTTATATTTATTGGAATATAATAGATATAAAAGGGGTCTTTCTCTTGTAAATAATTTTTCTTGGACCAGAATATTATAGTGGTTTATTTGGATAGCAAATTATGTATATATAGGGCAAATCATAGCTGAATAAAACCAGCAGTAGAAAGAGTTTAATAAATCATCAAGTCCATCACTCTGCCTGCATGCAGAGTGCCTATTCTCTCTGGCACATTTTTAAGTATCCTGTTTATTCAAGGGAAAGATTATGCAAGAGCCTGATGTGTATCAAGTACTTTGATAGACAGACAGACACACACATTACTCAGCCCTGTTGCAACGTCTCAATTTGTGGTAGAACCCAATGCTTATCTAACATCTGTCATTGTAGCAGGCACAGAAATTTACCATAATTATTACTGCAGATAACTTCATGTTTGCTCATTCACTCCTCCCACCAAAAAATTCAATCCTCTCTGTGCTATGTAACTGCTTCTTTAAAGAGTTGCTTTAATTAACACAGCAAGACTGAAGAAAACATAGCTGTTTTTTCAAATCAGATTCTAAATGGAAAAGGATCATGAAGCAGCATAGTAAAAAAATAAATGCACTTAACATACTACTGAGCTATCTTCCAAATGAAATAATCAGTCAAGAGGAAAATAGGAGAAAAGCTCTCCAAAACAATGCTAATTCTCTTTGAACATGTTTTTTAGATTAGCCATAGACAGAATATCACATGGAGCACTAAACCAACCTTACTTTTCAAGAAATCATGGCATGACCTTTTGGTACTAGCAAGCATTTCTCTTATTCTCATTTTTCTTACTTGCATAGAAAGGAAGCAAATAAAGATCTAGAATGAGTCTAACGAAAAGCAGGCAGGTACCAACAAGGACTTTATCACAACAATACCTGCAAAACCGAACCTATTACCCCATTTCAAACTCTCAATTTTCTACATAAGCTGGGTTGTTAAAAATGGAAAAGATACAAGAGAGACATAATCATGAGTACAGAAGACTTACCTGGATATGACAATGGCCTAATGACACCATAAAAACATACATCCAGTTATGAATTCATGCTATCAGATAATCTGACAGCACCCATTTTCATGAGTTTGTGAAATATAAACCTACATAGCATACTTTTTCACAGCACAAGCTTACAGGGATTCCCTTCGCAATAATTTCCAGGGTAATTGAGAATCAGAACCATATTTTATGATTCAGGAGCTGAATCACACACCATATTATTCCCAAGGACAACACTGGCTGAGAAAACTAAACCCAGGTCTCCAACAGATTAAGATAGTGCCTAAATTTGTGAATGACTTGCAAGTGAAGGATGTTCCACAACAAGTATTAGGTTCCCTATTTATTTAGGTCCTTTCAATACTATATATTTATAGGTCAGAGGTTTAAGAGGTGAATACTCTGAAAGCTTAAGGAACTGTTCATTTTACTGGCCACAAGAAGAAATAAAAATTAATTTGCTGTCCAACAGTTTTACAGGTGCTCAAGTGCAAGTTCCCATTAATGTAAATTACAACTGTATTTATGCAACTTGATTCAAAGTAAGTTTGCAGTTCTCAGTGGCATTGGCATGAAACGGCTCCTACTGAAATCCCCAGAATTTCTCTGCTTCCTCTGGGATATCACTTTCTCCAGTGGTCTGGAAAGCATCTAGACAATGCTTCTTTGGTTGACATTTAATCTGTGGTACTGACATGAAATTCTAGCCAAGACCATGTTTTCCAGGGCTAAGTGATACATAACAAAGTCCCTTTCCTGAAAATTTTAGCAGTATTCAGTAAGTCACTGGGAAATCCACTCAATGTATGAGACTCTCATCTACGCTCCTATTCATCACCATAGGCTACTTAAGACCATCATTCACAGGAAGACACAAATTTGCAGAGACCTACAACTATCTAATCACACTAACTCTTTGCTCAAGTTTCTGTGCAGATCCTGCCCTATTGCTCCTCAAGTCTCCATGGTATATGTTTTTTCCCCTTCCAAAGTTTGCAAGGCTTTCCATGTATTACTGATTTCTGGACCTCTCAAGATCCAGAAAAAACAAAACATTTCTCGAAGGCAGCCTTAGTTCTGAAGGAAGTGCTCAGACACAACTAAGTCCCCACACTTCTCAGGCTCCGAAGTAGGTTGTATTCATCCAGCACCTATGTCCAAAGGTAGCAAGGGGAAATAAGGAAAGCATATGCATGTGCTGTGTCTTGCTGAGCTCAACTTTCAGATTGGATATAAGCAGGAAAAGGTACAACTCCCCATTCTGCCTGATTTGGAGCATATGCACTGGAAATGCTATAGAATTTATGATTTTGCACAGAAGTTTTCTGCTTGTTGCATCTCCCACATAGCAGGAAGCAAACTAAAAATAGAACAACCAAGCAAATCGTACAGATTGATTCTGGCAAGCACAGACTTAACCCCACTAAGGCTTTTTAGAAGAAATATAAGACATGAGAAAACAACTATCACTTTAAACAAAGCAAATGGAGACCACCAAAAAAAAAGGTCAGACAAGGGGAAAAAGTTGAATTGCCAATAAAATTTGAATCCAAACCCAAGGCTTGTACATAAGCAAGCAAAGAGTTATCTTTTCTTTTTCCCTTTCTTAAGTAGCCCAACATTGGGAGTATTTAAGTATAGTCCCATGTCTCAGATAACAGTCATTCATCCACACTGCACCCTGACAGCTCTCAACACAAGCCAGGACACCTCTCAAAACGTGAACACAGGATATGTAGATGTTCCTATATTCCTTCACCAGTCACTACCTGCATGACTGACACAAGCGCTAGACTACTGTGTGACTCTTTCAAAATCATAATTTGCTGTTGTCAGACTGGCTTCAACAAATAAATGAAATATTACTACTGCTAACAGAGAGAGAGAATAAAGAACATGCAAGAAGACATAATTTAACTACTTCTGGTAAGATTCCTTTTTCTGGAAGGCAAGAACTAAAGCTGTATACTTTTTAAGCTCTCAGTACTAAAAATCCATGAATCTTAGAAGTGTCAGTACCTGATCACTGCCAGCTGGTATCTCCTTACCAAGCAGCGCTCCAAGACAGTGAAATGGGAGACACGCTGATCTTCACAGTTGCTGTGGGTGTTGCTTCTGTGTTAAAATCCACTCTCAACACTGCCTACATGAATGCTGCTTCATCCTGAGCTTTTTCCATCAATGGCCTATTTCATAAAAGTCCTATGATCTCATAACTTCTTTTTTAAAATATGGCCATAGTCCCCAAAATAAACTTGACATGAACAGATAAGTTACTCTGAAATACTGCATTTACCCAAATCCAAGACAACCCCAAGTTAAAACTGAAGTCTATAAGCTCTCACAGTCTGTTTAAAAAAATACTTCCTAAAGCTAGAGGCTAATAATACGGCTGTCCTATTTCATAATACGAGAGGCATCTAAAAAGGAGAGGGAAAATGCTCAATTTTCAATGGTCTTCTCCTGTAGTCACGTAATTTTAACAAAGCAAGCCACTAAATATGTTTTCTTTTAACAGTGTACTACCATGAAGAGTTACTTTTCCTTGTTGCATACCTCTGAACAGCAACTAATTTCCTTTCCTTGTAGCATTGCTGTCCACATGCAGCAAGAATAAATATCTAATTTTACTAAATTCCCTCTTTTTCAGATGCAGATCCATTTTGAATTGAGTGAGAAGAAATAGTTTCCCTAATTATAACACCATCTGAACCAGATGCAGCAGCTCAGAACTGGCACAGTGAAAATCTCAAATAACAAAAAATACATTCGTTCGGGCAGAACCCACAACATGGGTTCAGGACCCATAGCTAAAAAAGTTGCAATTTATATTTTTACTTCAAATTGCATTTCCCAGTAACAAGATGAGACAAAAAGGAAAGAGCTGAAAGATGAAGAAGGCAGACATTCATGCCACCATAACATGCAGCAGAGTGGTCTGAGCTGACAGCAGTCTGGCCAGCACATGCTTCTGAGGAGCTATGACCTCTCTAAAAGCTCTCCTAAAACCTCTCCATGCAACATCCCCATGTTGCTGAGGGGAGTGACTACACATTATGATATAGATATACACAACAGACACTGTCATTAGGGAAGGCATTATCAACTCATAAGCTGTCACAGTCATACTGACATCTGGCAAGATGCAGACAAAAGCGCTACACAACCGTGAGGATGAGCCAGGCACCTCCCCGCAGGCAGCCTGGCCCCAGCATAGCTGATCAGGGCTGCAGCAACAGTGACTGCCCTGCTGATCCCCATGGATCATCAGAGACAAGGAGTGAAGACAGCCCGGCCAGAGCCTGCCCAGGCAGCCACTGCTTGAGACAGCCCAGTCCTGCCTGCCTTGAGCTCCCAGTAGCCTACTTTACCTTGTGCCCCATGTCCTCCATGTCAGCTTGCTAAAGACCCAAGTCTTTAGCTACTACTTTAAGAGACACAGCTTTTGAGGAACAACAGGGTGCTGAAGGTGCACAGGGTGGAGGAGCAGCCTGACTGCTGCTACCCACTGCAAGGAGGATGAACAAGATAACATCTCTCACCAGCAAAACCTCTCCTTTCTCTCTGCACCACTGCCAGCTACCTGAGGGACTTCTGCAGCAAAACAGAAAGGGTTGTTACTGAACTACACCCCACAACAGAAGAGAATGAGAGGTGATGTTTCCCCTGGAAGCTTTTCTGCAAGACACGGGCAATAACAGTGGGGAGATCATCTTTCTAGCTCTCTGTTTCTATTTCCTTCAGCGGCCCACATAGAGCCTCCTGGCCACCACATCTACTTCCATTTCATCTCTTTTCTGCCTGCCATTTATTTACCTCCTGCTTGTTTGTTCATCTGACACAATGATAAAAAACAGATGTAGGTTTTCAGCTTTGGCTGCAATTTTCTTCCCTTTGTGCAGCATCCTAAAAGGCTCTCCTGCTGGAATTGAGATTTTTCTCCTCTTTCCCAGCTGCGAGGAGGCAGGCTGTCACTCTGTTTTGCCACAGTACCAAGGAACAAAACAGGAATTAATTTCATTCACTCTGTCAAGTCCTGATTTCTATCCTATTAATAAGATCACAGTAAAGTCACACCTCACTGTGGCAGTTTGGCGATTGTAACAGTAATGAAAACCTGTGCTTTCGATACTGTGCAGAACACTTAATTAATACCTGAATTCACAAAAAAAAAAAAAAAAAAAAAATAAAAGTTGGTGTTTTTTTGTTAGCTTTATTTTTTTTTAAGAGCCTATCCTTGTGATAGTCAACATCTGAACCATTTAAACTGGGGGAGAGACAGGGCAAGGAGGAAGGGAATGTGAAATAAAAGAAAAATAGCATTCATTCCTAACAAAAACATCTTCCCAGATGAAAGTGTTTCATATAACTTATATCCATACACTAACTACTTACATCCTACTCCGAACAAATCTTACCTTTAGGTGGTTTTCGTTAATTTGTTCTTTTTATTTTTCCTTTTTTCTGTGCTTTGTTTTTAAACATATGCTTTTAAATCACAAACAATCCCCGCTTTTAATTTTTTTTACATACTTCTGTAGTGGTTACATGGTCAACCCAACATAGGCAATCCAGTGTCAGTTGAGCTTTATCATTTCCCTTTCATGAGGAACTAAAGAACAATAAAACCTTTATAATAATAGATATTAAGGGTTATTTGGTCAGCCTGGCAAATGCAACAAAAACCAATTAGCTCAGAACAATAGTTCATTTTGACCACATTGGAACCTGCAGCTATACTGTGTTCAAAAGCAAAAATGCAGACAAAAGTTTTAGTCACATGGGTTTAACTTACAACATGCGAACCAAATATTTGCTACATAAACATTTGTAATTCCAAGTAAATCAAGTTAATCACATGCTGACAGGAATATCTGTTAATTCCCTATTTATGTTTGTTACTTTTTTTTTGGGGGGAGGTGAGGTGGTGGTGTTAAAATTGCTATCTTAAGAAGCCTGACATTTAGTTTAGGACATAAAAGCAAAGTAATTGGAAAAATTAATTATACATAAAAGAATACTAGTCCCTCAACCCCCAAAGGCTGGGAACAGGCAAACATTTCTAATATGAATTACAGGACACAAAAATGCTTTTATTTCTGCCAATATATTTCATCTTAACAGCTGGAACTGTTATTAAAACAAAAATGTGCAATAACAGATGCTCTTGTAGATACATGTTTCACCTGCAGACATTTGTGCACCTCAGTGCTTAAAACAGATGCTTTGGATGGGCAAAAGCAAGCTTTGTGACCTGCCCCAATTCACCTGCTCCTATTTCTGCAAAGGCACTTAAAAAAGCCAGGGCAGATCGTCTGCCAGCCAAACCCAGACACTCAATAGACTTTTCAACAGTAGGAAGGAAAGTGGCTCATGAAGGGTAGTCCAATATGGAAAAGCGAGGTACTTGACATTTCTTCTGCAAGTTACGTAAGTAGTAATGGAGGCTCTCAAGCAACGAGGTAAATAAAGAAGAGACTATTGGAACTATCCAGTAAATACTCACTGAAAATACCCAAAAGCAAATATTGCTATAGAATTCTTAGCTGTCAGAGCACTAGGTATAAATATCAGCCCAAAGAACAGCCACAAGCTCTTTAAAATTCAAATATTAACCAAAAAAAAAACACCTTTTCAGAACAAACTTGCCTTGAACACAGTGACCTTTATCTTGTGCTGGCAACACACAAACACTTGGGAGGCATTTTCAAAGCACAGTGATATGGCTGGAAATCTGACTTCAAAAATTCTTTTGAATTGATAAATAATCTTTCACTGTCCCTTAACTCTCCTGTTGTGAAGATAATCTGTTTCACAGTTTTTAATGGCAATGCTGTAACGCCAACTAAAGCACACAGCGTTTGTACTACATATTATCATGCAGTTTGGGGGAAAAATGAGGTTCTCTGATTTATCCTTCAGTATTTTCTACTCCTGTAAAGTAAGAGTAGTGACAAGAATTCAGATTTATATATTAAGAGGGTTTTGATGAACCTGTGGTTCTAGGTTAAAATGGGAGGGGAGAATGGTTGGGAAGGGTGTGTGTCTTATTTTACATAAAACCAGAAGACCAGGGAGAAGGAGAAAAGACAAATTCTCAACCTCTGAAAGTGTTGACTGCACATACATTTAATAACTGAATTTTGAGAGTGCTACCATTTAAAGATAAGACATAGCTCGATGTATCACTGTATACAGATAATAACCAGTGGCTGCTGAATTCTTATCACACACACACACCCCCCCCCCTTAGCTTCAGACTTTAATATATAGATTACTGTTCTTTTAATTAAAATGTTTGGGATATTTCTGTGACAAGTTATCCTTTTTGTAGGATTTCAATGATGAGCATCTGCGCTGCACATGATAGGTCTATGTGCATTAACTCTCTTGTGATACTAAACAAAGAGAATATTTACAAACATAGTAAGTCTGTATATTAATGTTTTAACTAAAAACACAAGCTACAAAAATTATGTGGGTGAATTGTTTGTTACCACAGTCACCTGGGCCAATAGTTCAGCCCATTACTACTTCCATTGCACAAGATGAACTACACAGCACTGTAATTCTCTGTTAACATCCCTCACAAGTATTTTAAGTATTTTGCAATCAAGAGTGCAGCAGGAATATCTGGCATTTGAAAGACACTGATCACAGAACACATTTTCTTCATTAAATAAAATTTTCTACTAATTGATCTTCTATAGTTTACATGAAATCTAAGTAATGGAATCTTATGTCCCTCTAACATCTGCATTGCTTTAAAATCTGTAGTTGGTATGAAGTCCAGTGAGTCATTAAGTCACAAATGAGGTTGAACCTTATTCACTAGACATAACTGCATCCAGATCATACTTGTTCTGCCCGTTCACAATTCTTTCCAGTTGTTTTTAGTTCTGAAACCAGACATTTTATCGAGAGCTGAGGAATTCACTGTTACCCTACATCAGACATCACAATTCTTCCTGAGAAAGGTAAAGAAAAGAGGTGATGATGTAATTTGTCACTGATCACGGTCAATAGATTACTGAATGCCTCAGGAGTTTTTCTGGTGCTTTTGCAATGCTCTGTGACTATCTGGTAATGAAACTAAGAATGATGCCAAGGCCAAAACCTGTGAAGATGCCAGGAGGAAAACCAAGCCTGAATATAGTGTTTGACAACTGAAGTCCATGGCAAGTTTTAAAGAGACTGTGCAAGACATCTTGTGCAGTGAAGAGAGTAAATATCCAGTCATAGCTCTTGCTGAGCTCTGTATTGTGCTCCTGTTCTGCAGCTGAGGTGGGCAAAGGCAGCATCATCCTGAAAGGTCTTATCTCTAGTGCAGGGGAGTAGTGGAGCTTCCATAAGAGGAAAATATATAATCAACAACTATTTAAAGAAAATCAACTTGTTTGTGGATAATTCCTCTAACATCAGTTCCACTCACTACAGAGTTTGGGAAAAGCAAAAAAATCAGTCTAAAGTGCATGCGAGCATGACAGCTTTACAGTTCTCTGACCATAACAGCATAAGCTGTTCCTAATCAGCTCCTTGGCATATACTTTAAGTTTCACATCTTGTTTTGATAAAGACAAAACTTGTCCACCTCCTCATTTCAAGTAACCCTTAATACATCTTTCAACTTTCCGACAATAGCATGAAAAGTACTCCTGTGATAACAACACAACTATTTCTGAATAAGCATGCTCAAAAAGACTTTTAAAGACCTACTGCATCCTATTCAGGAAGCAAGAACTCAATTCGAAGCGAGTAAGTAACCCTTCAGGAAACAAGAGACAAGAAAACTAACTATTTATTTAAAAAATCAGATTTACATTACAAAGTAAGGAGACTGGTTACAAAAGTGACACCAGGAATCCTAAAGAGGTATTTCAAATGCTTTTTCAGTCTACCAGACAGACTTAAAATGTCAAAGTTGAACACAATTTTCCACACCAAGCAGCTTTTCCTCTCTGTCTCATTATTTGATTTATTAGTATGGGTAGGCACTGAAAGGTGACTTGCAGGCATTTATTAAATCACCATGGCTTTGCAAAATTCCGAGATAAAGCAATGATCTTGTAAAAAGTAGTCTCTTGGGAAATAAAAACTATACTAAGCATCCCTTTCTGTGGGCATCTTTAACAACTGGTTGTTTTCTATCAGATGGCAGTGGGGGAAGTCTAAATTGCAGCAGAAGGTTACAAGAAAAACACCAGGAGCATTACATGTCACAGTATTCAGTTTCTTCCAACTTCACAAGAGTGCATTATGACGCGGAGCGGCAGAATGTACTAGCATCAGATCTGAGGATATCAGCCTTTTACTGCATCATAGCCAAAAATTAAGTGTGAGCAATTAGTGTTAGATCCACGTAATGAATATAAACTGTCAAGAGGTGAAGGCCCAGTCACAGCTACAGGTTGGGCAGAGAAATGATTCAGAGTAGCCCTGCAGGGAAGGACTTGGGGGTGTTGGTCAATAAGAAACTGAGTACGAGCCAGCAGTGTGCGCTCCTAGCTCAGAAAGCCAACAATATCCTGGCCTGCATCAAAAGGAGCGTGACCAGCAGATCAAAGGAGGTGATCCTGCCACTCAACTCTGCTCTTGTGAGACCTCACTTGGAGTACTGCATGCAGTTATTGTGTCTTCTCAGGACCTGGAACTGGTGGAGAGAGTCCAGAGGAGGGTCACGAAGATAAGGGGGCTGGAGCACCTCTCATACAAAAAGATATGGTGCTGTTCAACCTGGAGAAAAGAAGCTACATGGACACCTCAGAGCAGCCTTCCAATAGCTGAAAGGAGACTACAAGGATACTGGAGAGGGACTCTTCATCAGAGACTCTGGCGACAGGCCAAGGGGCAATGGGTTTAAACTGAAACAGGGGAAGTTCAGGTTAGATATAAGGAAGTTCTTTGCTGAGGGTAGTGAGGCACTGGAACAGGTTGCCCAAGAAGCGGTTGCTCCATCCCTGGAAGCGTCTAAGACTAGGTTGGACAGAGCTTTGGGTGACATGGTCTAGGGGAAGATGTCCCTGCCCATGGGGACACCTCAGGGGGATTAGAACTAGATGATCTTAAGGTCCTTTCCAACCCTAAGCACCCTAGGATTCCACTGAGTAATATATGTAATTTTAAGCTAATAGCCTATCCCATGCTCTTGTTTGACATTGGACAGATGGATGTTAACCAAGATCTGTACAGCTGTATAATTCGAGACTGGGAAAGGTTGGATCAGCTTCTGTAGTCTGGCTTATTGTATAATGACCCATATAACATGTGTCACCACAGCTGATCTGCAACAAAAATCAAGAATTTGTGATAGACTAGCACAGACCTTCAAAAAAATGTATCCACCCTTAGTCCCACCAAGATACAGAGACGTTCATTTCACTTCCATGGTTTACTTTATTGACAAGGGCAAAATTTAAATAAAATGCAGAAGTCATAAGAATTCAGTCCTTAGGCAGTGAAAAAGAGATTTAAAAAAATGCTTGGGAAACTATACTCCTGAAACAAATGTATTTTTCATGAAGCAAAATGAGGAGGTAGTATTTGCTCTTAGGAACCCTGGACTACTGTGCCCTCAGAATACACAAAGAAGCAGATGCATTCAGCCAGCAGCATTATCAACTTGGAGCAAAAATGTGATAGAACATTTCTAAAGGGACTCAGTGGTTTCCTTCCCCTGGAATTGCTCAGCTCTGCAGCATAACCAGACACTGACATTTCAGATCACTATATCTCACTTTTTTTCATAGCTTACATATCATGGAAAACAAAAATCATCTTGAACAATGCCTACCTTCACTCAAATTAATTGCAATCATATATTAATTTTCCAATATTGCTTCAAATAAAGTGTGAATACATTTTGCATTAATCTATGTCTGAGAACTGCTCATAAATAATTCATTTAATGATAATTCCTCCAATCAGAGAATGATTTAAATACATTTTAATAGTGTTAGACTAACTCTCTTCATTATTGCTTCACTGGCTTCCATGTAAAAAATGCCAAAATTGCTCTAAACTCTATTATTAGCAACTAAAATTATTCTTGCACCAGAATTTCCTGTGCGAGGTGTGAGTTGGGGGGAGGGAAGTAGGAGAATAAATATCACATCGGCTACATAAAAATTCCCTACTGCTATCCAAATATATATTTATACAAATATATACAAATATACATACATCTCTCTGGGAAGAATGGGAGGTCTCTTGACAGACTTAATGATGCAAATTCAACGTGAGAGGGAGATGCATCCTAAATCCGTTTTTGTCCAAATAAACCCCAGGCTTTTGAATGCACATCTTCTGATTGTGATTTTGAAAGCTTACCCTTTGGAGCATACCTGGCAGCAGCTGAAAATTTTAAGTGCTCCAAATCCATTTCATGTAATCACAACCATGACCTCCCTGTCTCTATCCTCCAGGAAAGATTCTGAGGCACACATCATGTGAGGAAAAATGAAACCAGTTTGATTATTCATTTGTTATCATCTTCCCTTCCTAGATTAAATCTGAAGCTTCTATTACATGGCAGACTTCTGCTTAACTTAAATCCTAGGGTCATGTTTTTTTACTTTGCTTTTTTTCAAGTTCATTTTTATCCTTCTCTCCTCTTGAACAAGCTTTATTGTCTTCCTTTTCAACTGCAATTATCACTTCTCAATACTAATCCTTTCCCAAGCAGACTAGATTTTCAAATGTTTGTATTGAACCAGATTCCTCAACATTTGATCCAGTAACTGGCTTATTTTACCCTCTAATCCCTGATCTGCTACCTCTGCATATAACCTGGATCTTTCCAGACCTAAACAAGCCATTCTCCACTCATTACATCTTCCTTTGTACTTCTCACCTCTGCCTCTCTAGCACATAAGATTACCAATTCCTTTTCTGTCCAATAAGCCTTTTTCTTTACTTGTTTCACCTCTAATCTTATTTCACAAAATACATTTCAGGCCTTTTCTTCTCCTATATAATTCATGTTTAATACTCAGACTTTAGCTGAATTCTTTGAGCTGTTTCTTTGTATGGTGCAACAAAGAAAACCAATGATAATGACAAAGCCTACAAAAATATAAAATCAGAAGCATGAAAGATTCATTCCGATGGGCCGTATGCATACATACAGTGGTTAAGATAGAGTATCTCCCTACTGAACTTCGATGAACCTCCATCTGTAGCAGTATACAAAATGCAAAAAGACTCCCTTCCTACTGGGCATAGAGAGAACAAGGAGAGTTTTTAATGCCTCACATTGGTTACAACTACCAGTGATTTGTAAGGGTAGAACCATTTTTACTTTGTAAACAACCACATTTGGATTAGACAGCCAGCATCACCAGACAGAGACAGTCGGAGTCCTACCACAGCCAAGTTTAATAAACTCCAAAGACAACTCCATGTGTTTCTTTAGACTTCACTGATATTTCTCCCTAAATATAGCTTGTCTTACTGAAAAGTAAAAAAAAAAAAAAAACCAACAAAAAACAACCACCCCCAAAAAAATGCAGAGAACACAGAACAGTTCAATCAGACAAAGAAGCATTTCTTTCTTTAATTGTAATGAAGATTTTATACATAGATAAAACTACAAGACAGAAGAGCTTTGTACATCTCCCTGGCACCAATGACTTTAACTAGCCAGCAAAGTCTGTCCACCCTTAAGCAGAGCACCACAGGCAGGGTGATACCAGGACAGTCACATGCCAGATCCTACATTTAGGCAAACAATTCGTAGGGTATCATTCTTGCCTATACAAGCTGGAGGGCCCAGGGCTGGAGGATGCTGCAGCAAGCTGCATGCTTCCAAGGTGACCCTTGCCAAGACAGAGCTGGCACATGGAGCCAGGCTCCCATGCCTCGAGAGCTGGCGTGAGAACTGGCTTTTCCACTCCAGCTCCTTCACAGACGGTCCCTTTGTGTGTGACACAGCTAACACATCCTCAGTTCCCTCAAGAATATTCTCAGTGTTTCCCTGTATGCTTATAACCCAAATATTTCCAGTTTATACAAGATATAAATAGGCACGGCTGTAGTATGACTCCGGTTCAGTCTTACGTATGTGACATCTGGCTCAACCAGAAGTTTATACCACTGAACAGATATTTCTTCAAAGATGAGCCTTTAAAAGTGAACAATTCAATATACACTGTACTTGGATTACATTCTTTCACAACATCTGCAGTATTCTAAAGCAAAACAGACTGCAAGGATTTAAACCTACAGTACTGTTAGCTTTATGCTTTTACAGTTTCACTCAAAAAGCTATGAATAACCAAAACCACTGGGGTAAGAGAGGTTAATGGGATTGATTCACCAGACTACATGCATTTCCATAATGTTGAAATAATGGATTTTTTCCTGAGAAATGTAAGGATTACTATCAGATGTCTAGAGGGCAAGCACCAAGGAAGAGATGCGTGTGAACCCTTATCAGACTATCTTTAATGTGCTGTATTGTCAGAAATAATGTAATTAAAGATAGTAATACAGATTTCTCAAATAAATTATGCTAATTATATTATCATTTTTAAACTATAATTAAATATTCAATTATATGAAATTCAAAGGAGATTCAACAATTACAAGCAATGTCTTTGTCATGCTGAATATGTTTTAAATTAACACAGCAGCTCATTAAAACCAGATGATTTTATGGAACTACATATGACAGATTTACTATGTACTTCACTGATTTTAAAGTCAAAATCAATGTACAGTACTATGAAGGGAGACACTTCCATCCTGCTCACTTAAGTGGGTATGCTTTGTTAAACTGATGTAGCTGTGTTCAAATGCAAGAAAATGGGGAAATCCTCTTCTCTTTGTGCCACTTCTTACAGACCTCATATTCCACAGAGCTCATTTACAGTGCAGCTCCACAAACACCCGTACCCCGCCAGTGATCAAATGGCAAATTTCTGTGCAGGAGTGGCTCAGAGCAAGCAGGATCTTCCTACAGCTCCTTCATCGCGAAAACCAGAGTTTCTCCCTGTGGTACTTAACCTGCATACCCTATTGTTCATGTAAATTCTCTAAAATTGGCTCTGAAACATATTTACCCAAATATTGCTTCACTGTTAAGAACTACTTGGGACATAAGCACATATGGTTAAGTGGTTTCCGAATAAACAGGCATTATGTGTAGAGTTCAATGTAGGCTGGAAATAAACACCTTGTTTTTCCACTTATAAATAAAAGGAGTCTAAGCAAGCTGCAGGTGGTTGAAAGTTTATCCTATTAATTTCCTTTTCCTCATTTCTCATATATTGTAAATAAGCATGTTACTACATAATTTTTAGTACTTATAAGCAGAATGGAAAGAAAATTAAGCTTATCTTAATTAGGAAACAAACAACCAACCCAAAACCACTACGTTAGGGCATTATCACTTACTAAAATTCTCTCTTATATAGCAGGAGCAATTTGACATAAGAACTAGGAGTGTATGTAAGCATTTAGTTTTTGGCTAGTTTCTCACCAGTTTAAGTTTTTGAAAGTCACTTAAGGACTGTATTTAAGAAATCCCTAAAACCTTATTTCAAACAGACTTTGAGGTATAATTCAACTCAGAAAATGAAGAGAAATTGAATCTGGTAATGAAATCTTTGTTTATTTTGGGTAAGGACATCTACAAACTCTACAGATTTGACTCAAACACCATTTCTTCCTGCAAATTCTGAATGTTTCTATTCAATATTTTTAATCAGAGGTTACATTGCACTTCAATGCAGGTGAATTCTATGTACAAGATAAAGGAAAACATTAAAGTAATTTCAGTTCAATGAAACAGTCTCTCAACCTATCAATTAAGTTGCTACTTGATAGGTAGGATATCAGTTGTTTTAAATAGACTACAGTATTGCCACTATATGAGCTTAAATAAGGAACAAGTTCTTCTCATACCCATTATCATCACAGTCAAGAAAAGCACCACAGTAATATTATAATCAAATTACCATTATATTGTATGCAAACATAATATCACAATCTTATTGAGAAGGAATGAAGCCACTTATGTATACCACTGGAAAAATAACAAACTTTTCAGGAAACTTCGAGCACTTGCAGTTACATCTGGCGATGTTGACCAGCATCATCAGCCTGTTCCAGTAATCCTTTGAAAACAGAGGCTTTCAATTTAGGAGACTACAAACAGTACTGACGATTACTTCTGCACCGTTCAAGCTGTTGTTCCTCTTCCAGTACCTTCTTTAACTGGATGCCAAATACGCTATTCCACCTTATCTTAAGCAACTGACCTTGAAATAAACTATCACTACGTTCTCCCCACAGGAAACAAATTTTAGTATTGTGCAAAGACCTGAAGCATTTTCACACTGCAGGAAATACTGGCCTCTACCTTTTAGCAGCTGGGGTACATTGCCCTCCGATGGCATATCCCATAACTAAGCTATCCCCATATTCTCACATTTTTGTTGCTTTATGTACCTCAGGAGGCATCCTATAGCTTTTTTCACAGACATTACATATTCCTCCCCCTTCCCTAGCTCATACCAGCTATAGGAGAGCTTGTCAGATATTTTGATGTTAACAAGAAATTAAGCATAATGGAGAACAAGTGATTTTACCTGTCTTAATACTATGAAGTGGGTGTTTAGTGCTTTAAGCTAGGGTAAAATCTGACATCAAATCAACAGCTCCAGGGGTAATTTGAAGACTCCAAGTCTTGAAGAACTTCCCAATCTCCTGCGAAACTGCTTGGATAAAGTTAGAAAAGACCTTGACAAGGTCTTGCAAGAGGCAGGCCATCAACCAGAAAAAGGGAAATCCAGTTTTTGGAGCTGCCCCAGAAGTTTAAGACAAGAGGGATCTGCTTTCCAGATTCACAGGAAATGTGTAGGTTTTATTTCTCCTGTGTTGTCTTTTCCACACAGTTTTTGTTGACTTTCCTTTTATCTCATTTGAGTGACATGCTTAAGACATTAGAAAAATTGTCCCCTTCCCAAGTTCACCGATGAGTTATATTTACACTTGGAAATGAAGTTAAATAAACAAGCAAAACCTTTACAGGGAAGGTGAATCTGTCCTCAGGCCCTATCAGTTCTTTTGCTCTGTCACTTCATGTTTATCATTTGTTCCTAATGCACCCTTGTCTTCAGGTGATAGGAACATTTACTATTAAAGGCATGAAAGTAACTTAATCACAATAAAACATTTGCCAGTACTAACCTTTTCACACCTGCTCTCCCACCCTCCAACACCCCCAATATATTCCTAAGTCAAATAAGAAGCTGTATTAGTGGTAACTCAATGATCTTACACCTGGTAATATTACACGTTCTGGACTGTAACTTTTCCTTAAAGCAAAAGAAATACCCAGGCCTTAAGAACAAAAAAAAAAATAAGTAAAGAAAAGGCTCACTAAACATCATTGTGTAGGAAACAAGAACTTCCATGCATTGTCTTCTTCACGGAGGTGTCCAACAACATTCACTAAGATGTTTAATGAAATTCAGTGTTAACCCCATCCCATTCATTTACATCACTGGGGCGGGGGAGGGGGAAATCTATAAGAAAATCAGTCTGTTCAGCAGTGATTAAAAAAGCTACGTGCAAAGAAGGTTAGAAAAGGCTCTTCACCTGTGGGGTTAACTCCCTCTCCCAGTTCTTTCCAGGTAGGATACCTGCAAATAGCTCAGTGTCTTGAAGATGAATGAGATCACACACGTGGCCTGTGGAACCATTTGATTTTACCTCTGGCAACAGAAGTAGTCTGCTATGGTTCAGGCTCATAACGAGCACAAACTAGGATGTTGCCTGGGGGATGTCTCAGTGCTCTCTACCTCAGGCCAGTGCAGGTTGGTAATCTGATGAACTAGAAGGTCTCACAGAAATATGCCTATTCTCTGCCTAACAAATACAAGTACTAACAACAATGCCAGATATTTCTCATTCTAAGGCTGAGGAGTTTTCACAGCCATTGACCTGGCACTAGCCTACTAACAACAGCAAGGAAACAGCATGCTTTGTACCCTCCTTTTGTCCTCACTGCCCTCTCCAGGAACATACTAGTTACAGCAGGAGAACGCAAGGCCCAGAAGGATGATTGCAGGCTTGCCTTACGTACTCCTTTCCTGGCTCTTCAGATAATAGTAACTGGGAATAGCTCAATAGCTTTGACAAACTAGATCAAGAGCAGTCAGTCCATGACCAGCCCAATTCACACAAGCATTGAACCTGCTCCATACCTCAGCCCTCATCTCAGAGATGTTAAGTCTCTGCATTTTAAAGCAACACAGGCATGCACCTAGAAGAGATATCCAGCCAGCAGTCTATACTGTTTTCAGGCCTCCCTTGCTCAACTAGGAAGATAATACAGGGGTTTGAATCCATCGTGCAAACTGCTATATTCTAGGCAATGTGTTCTTTTATTTGCTCCTAGTCTTATTACATGCAAGCACAAAATGTATTTTCATGTAGTAAACATTATCTACATTCCTCTCAGCTACATTTCAGCTATCCCCTGGAATGAATAGTCACGCAATTTTAAAGTTAGAAATGACACTTCTCAACCTAGTCTTAAGCCACTGGAATAAGGAACCTAGAGAAAAACACAGCTTATGCCAACATTTTCTTCTGCGTAGCAATTTGAATAAGGCTGTTCCATCTGAACATAGCACACAATCACCCTTCAAATGAGGCACGTACATGATGTATCATCATACCTGCATTA
>JAOEHX010030011.1:0-23135 GCA_025448015.1 Bolborhynchus lineola
TTTATCTGCAATGCTCACACCAAAAAAGTGTAAGAAGAAAACTAGCACAAGTCAAGGAATGCTATCCTGAGAATATCCCTCTGTCAGAGGAAAATGTGCTCATTCAAATAAATGTGGTATGTCACTTAAGACATAGCAGGTACTCACCTATCAAAATGACCATGCTGGGAGTGTGTAAGCACCAACCCAAATGGGGTGCATTGGCCACAAGGCAGCAAGTGGGGAAGGACACCATGGTGAAATCATGCTTTGTGTTAGTATAAACCAGCTGTCTGCTCCATCTTTGTCTATTTCCTGGTGCCACTTCTCAGCTGCAGGATGAGTGCTTCATCTCACATGCCATGCATCCAAAAAAGTACTTCGGGGTTTAGGAAAAAGGAAGGAAAGTTTAGAGTTCCTATAGCTCTCTGCTGTCTGTCTTGGAAATATACATGACCTAAACTCTCTGCTCTTAAGTCTCTAGCAATAAGGTGTTAAACAAAGAGACAGTACATATGAAGAATTAAGAAAGTATTCTATTAGGAATTATGCTGTAAAGAAGATCTCGAAGACTAGCTCTTTTGGCTAGAGACCAACCCCCATGTTAGTTCTGCAAAAACTTCAATGTGCCTTAGTGAGACAACTGACCAGCCTAGAGAACTGTAACCCCATTGTCCCTACAGAGGCCCTAAACACCCATCTCTTGCAGAGGAGCAAGATAGAATAAAGTGCAACTTGGTGGAGTGAAGCTCTCCCAGGAACTTTATGGGTGCACTCAGATCCAGGGAACTGCTGCCTGCCCTGAAAGATTTTCACACAGAAACAAAACCCTCCATCTTACAAAGAGATAGATCACATGTGAAATTTCAGCCATTTCAGTGGGTATGAGGAAAACGGGGAAACCTCAGGGACCTGCAAAGAATTCAGCAAAATGTGCTTTTGAAAAAACATTCAGTGGTCATTAATCTATTATTGTCTAGGAATAGCAGACTGTATTACTTGTGAAATATCAGCACTGTTTTTCACAGCTATTAAATACTTGGTATTGCTCCATCTCTGGATGAGTATGCGTCAGATAAAATGAACTCTAAGGAAACTGTATGAAAGAGAAAATGAACTTAAAGAATTCAAAGCAGGAGACAAATCATTTTAGTTCCTTTGACAAAGGCCAGCCTACAACTTTATTTTAACTGGAACTTCTACTATACTTAGTCTTCAGCACACAGTTACATGCTTGACAGGAGGGAGGATTTTGTTACTGGTATCTCTTACCATTAGAACAAGAAAACAATGGTTAATACTCTCTGCTGAACTCCAGAGTCTAATAGAGGACATGACTGACCGACTTGCTTGATTAGCTACAGAAAGACCACCCATATTCAGACCTATTGACGGGATCATGACAGCAGATGCCAGAACTTATATGCAGCTCCTTTGCAAGGCAAGGGTAAGCTTCAGAAAATCACAGCTACATGTAACGAAGCATCTAAAATGTTTTTTACTGTGAGGTAGCTCTACATACACTGAAGACAAAGAAGGACAAAAAAGCTGTTTAGTGGTACGAGTCAAAGGCAAAGCTTTTCCACGGCAAGCAGGAAGATGTAGAAAACATCGCCTGAAAACTTCTGACTGTTCCCCCCGCAGCGTGAGCTCTAAACACAGCAAGCGAAGGCAGGGGAAGGGTTACTGCTTTCCCAGCTGTTCGCACAAAAGGACACTCTGCACCTGTTCCCAGTGAATGAAAGTTTGCTTTGTGTAAAAGCAGTTCATCACCCCAGTGTTGGCGTCAGGGTGGTGGAGCAGGGCAGAGCCCAGGAGCATTCTGGCTGGAACCGGCCCTACCAAGGAAGAGAGAGGCTGAAGGGCAGGCCCATTGCAATCAAGCTTCATTAGCTTTAACGTGTAAACATGCCCTCACTTGAAGGCTGATGTCACAGCAAATGCAAACAGCAGGGATGGTCAGCTAAGCGTAAGAGAACATGCATTTTTACCATAGTCCCAGCTCTATTTAGTTTACCGTATTTGCTCAAGGCTGGCTTAATTTTCGAACTTACCAGTGAGCTATTATTCAGAAAAACCTGTGCTACACTGCCCCTGTATAATTATAAAACAAGGTATTCCATGCTTCCTTTGATATTCTCTTAGATAAATATCTCCTAAATTGTGATCTGCTCGGTAATTGTAATTAGGTTTTATGCCAGGTTTATTAGGTTATGTGCCAGGCCCTCAGCTGGGGTAAATAAGTTTGCATCTGTGGAATCTCAGGGGAGACCTAGAAGTTCATGCCAGTGCAGAACATCTGGGCTGTTTTGGAAAAGTCAGTTCTCAGGTGATACAGTCATGGTAAAGGCACAGGCTATGGCCAGAGCTAGAAAACACAAGGAGCTAGGCAAGTATTTCTGTATTAAGAAATAAAAAGAGAATTAAAAGCAAAACCCTGTAAATAAAATATCAGCTTCTCCTTTTCTCATGTCAGCTGGTGATCCAGCAGTTTAAAGGCTTCTCCTCCCCAGCACAGGGGTCACAAACAGGTCCATCCATCTGGGCCAGCATGGCAGCACCGGGACAGATCCAGATTTCCTCTACATCATCACCCTTCTGACCTTCAGAATATATCACCTCCCACCCCCACTTTAATCCTGGAGTCTTTATCTTGGAGCTTATAATAAATCAATAGACAGTAAAAGAAAATCTCTGTGGGATCAGCAATTGTGGCCCTATTTCAAAAGCTTAAATTCCCCACCTGCCACTTGACCAGCAAAAGGCTTGGATTCCCCACTCCAGTCCAGATTATGTAAAACTATTCAAATCCTGAGTGACAGCATTTATGAAGACAGCTGTTGGGCTCTCCAACTGGGGGAGATAGGGGCAAACTGTGAAGTCCAGTAAGATCTGTCCTGCTATTCCAGAGATCCTTATAATGCCTTTCATTTTTTTTGGTCCAGGTGGAGGAACCAGTCAGAGAAATGAAAAATTCCAAAACAAAAAGTTCTCAGAAATGCTCTTTAAAAACAGAGACTGATTCAGAGACTGTTCTCCTCACACTCGCCACCACCCCTTTTTGTCTCCATCATTTTTGGGTTATGATATTCATCACAGAAAGTGGCAGAAGGTGGTGGGGTGAGATGCTTTGTGAACTGGTCCAGCTTGGTGCATTTATGGGAAGAAGATTACACTAGAAAGATGCTATCACGTTTTCAGTCAAATGCTTAGCCACTCCCCTTCACCTCACTGAATCTCTGCCATTGCCAAGTATTGCCATTCTTGGTGGTATTTCAAACTACTGTTTGCCAGCAGGGGGTTGAAATTCAGTAAAACAAAGTGGATTCCCATGGCAGTGGTTACCATGCTTGGTGGGAAGGCTAGAGCAAGAATCCCAGCCACTCACCATTACAGTCTATTGTGAAAGCCCTGTTGACTTCCCTGGGAAGAGATGCCATAAAACTGTACCAGGAAGAAAGCTGGAGATTCCCTTGCACAAAGGCCCTCCTGCTGCATCCAGGTCAAACTCAGACCCTCTCTTCTTGGCACCATACAGGCTGCTGGGCAATGCAGGTCATGACCACAGCCCTTGCACTCCTACTGCTCCTAAACCAGGATCGGGTTGTCTCATGTAACATCGGTCATCAAAAAGGTAGGTGGCTCACCCACCTTTCTGAGAGAGGTTGGATGAATTGCCTGTTGGCAGCCTTCTGTTCACGGACTACAGAAGGCTAGCTGAGCACAAATGACTTTTATATGGCTAAGAGTAGGTGAAGCCAGTCTGGACATATGGGGTCATTACACCCACAGAGTTCACATCAGCATTTCAATCCTCCCAAGAACTGAAAAAAATGGAGAATTAGGATTTTTTAGTGTTCTGCATTCTGTTATCATCCTAAATGAAAGCCAGTGCATTTAAAGTTGTAAATTTCCCAATCAAAAAGTTACATTTCTGAAGCTTTCACAGATGAAAAGGGAAAAAATTAAAAGCAATGGCAAAAATTAATCCTGATGTAAAGAGAAGTATTGTGCAAAGTCTTTCATTTAATGAAATAAAGTTCTATGATTAATTTTAAACACCTGAATTCATGTTATTACCATTTCTTTAGTAACGATCACTTCTTTCTGACTGGAAAGAAATTTTGAATTTTTGTCTATAAATTTTGAGACAGAGGTTAGGGAAACATATCATGTATATCCCATTAAATAAACTGAACACTCCTGATCCAGACAGACTGTCAGCTTCTTTTGCAGGAGTGAGAAGTATTCGGTGCAAGTTAAGTTGAAATGAGAACGGAAGGCATAAAATCCTTCACAGTAAAAATTCTTATATATGCTTCTATATTAAATTTACTGCTAATTATTTGACTATGTGAACAGCTCATAGATGCAGGTATCAATTATAGATGCGAGTATCAATTATAAATATTTCTGAAGAGGGGGGAAAAAAAAGCAGTTAGAAAATGTTTCACCTTCCCTGATTTGCCTTGTCAAAACATACATATTCATTTATTTGTTTGCCCTTTCTTCCTGAGAAACATCACTGTAATGTATTAAAAAGCTTCACAGCAAAGAGGAAGTCACCATCTGCACCACTATTTGCTACCAGAGAATGTACTCTAACAAGGCCGGGACAAGGAGGGAGAAAAACTGAAGCCTAATTTGAGGAAGGGAACTATGAAAGGGTGATTTCCTCACCGGAGTTAAAAGTACCCAGGGTTTTTCTTTGCCTTTGAGAGTCTCTGCAGCAGTTTCCCAGTGGTACTGCCAATGGGCATGATGAACACTGCAGTTGCTCTTCCCACACACATTCGGGACATGGACCCCCCCTTCCCTGACGTTAAGGCACTTGCCACATCCTGGGATTGTGCTCAAACCACTTGTTAACCTAGCAGATACATTAAATAGAGTGAACTTGGCAGTTTAAGGTCAGTCCCCAGTGATAACTTTATCACAAGAGCCATTTGTCTCCAGTGGGAGCAAACACAAGCATCTATCAGACTCCTTCTTTCCACAGCTCTTGCCAGAGCCTGATGGAAAAAAAATAGCAGAATTTCAGCAAACAGGGTTCTTGCTACCCTTATTTATTGACAGTGTTTTGTTTTATTTTATGATATGTCTGGCTATCTGGCCTGTAGATCTAGCAAGGTAGAAACAGCTTTAACCAGAGGAAAACCCAAATCATATACGCAATGTTTCCCTGAATGCAACAGCATTCAGATCCAGCTGTGCCAGCGCAGCAATCATTACCCAGAACGTGAAGCTATACAGTTTTCATCTTTATCAATTCCTTCATCCTTCCCTTTTGAACTATTCCAGACTTCAACACACACCGAGTTCAGAGGGAGTTCAAGCTCACTGCTTACACCAGGAGGGCTGAAATCTCTGGTTTCTGTTTCACAGGGATCGCTGCAGGTTCACAGAGCAGGTAAAAGGTGCCACCTAATACTTGTGGCAGCCTGGCACTCACTCCATGCTGTTCAGCCTCCTAGTTTTCTGCTCCTCTCAGAGCTGGGATGGAAATCCATTTGCAGCTAGAAAGGCTTGGCACATCAAAGGCGTGCTGTCAAAGCGGTAGGCCTGAAATGTTATCTGTCCTCTCTTGTCTGCATTTGTTTACAAAATACACATTATCTTTTCAATATAGAAGTGTTTTATATCCAGGCACAGCTTGGAGTGAATACTTTTCTAGGTCACTATCAATGTCAGAATCAGTAACAGCCCTAGTCTGGTGGTACGCAAAGGAAAAACAAAACAAAGTTTAAACACACATAAAAGGGGGAGAGGGAGAAGATGTGTTAGGAACAACTTTGTTTGGACTTGCAGAACATTATAAGAAATGGTTATGAGAAAAAGCAGATTTTTGAAAGTTAGGGAAACTATATGCCATGAACCTTCCCACATGTAGGCTTCAGATTTCATAATTCAAAGAAGGAATAATACATTGTTTTGTTTTATTAACTTATTTGTGGTCTGTGATAACGCATCATGTATCAGGCATTATCCATTACACTACAGTGCATACTAAGGGGAGGGAGGGAGAAGGAAAAACTACATTCCTACAAATGGAAATGTTTGTGATAAATGGAAGTTGAGAGAATTATCACTGAACTGTGTGTTCCCAATATCAAAAAGTGCAATACTTTTTTTGATCTTCTTTTGAGTCCCACTGAGACATTTGCTTCAAAAAGAAAATGGTGGTAGCAAAACCAACAAAGTACTGCTGCTGAATTAGCATGCTATTTCATTTGCTGCTTTAAAATATGTTGCACCATTTAACATTATCTCTTTAGTTGTAACAGATTAGGTGGCTAATCTTTATCTCACTGGTGCAAGTAGGAACATGTCCCTTTCTGTTTGCTTAGAGAGCAAGTTCCAGCACTGGCATTCAGGCCGTAACAGAAGGTCTGTTCATAGGAGGACAAGGATGACTTTCACCCTGCAGAGGGCATAGCGCTTGCTTCTGGACTTGCAGGTGTTCCCAGCCTGACAGTGTGAAGGTTTTTTATTTGCCAGGTACAGTAGACAGCATTACAGGTCACCTGCCAGCAGTTTGCCTAGTCTTTTTGCTCGTTCTCGTTGGCTCTGACCAGTGCAACATAGTCGCTTACTCCTTGTTGTGCTACAAATAGCAAGTGAAAACTGCCTTGACATTACTTCATCCATGCCCTCCCTCCAAATCAAATGAGTCTTTTAAGTACATTTGGGTGGCAGGTTTGCAAAATTGTAGTCTCCCTAAGGCAGAGCCAGTGTCATCTGATTTTCCTTTACAGGACCCAGCAGAATGAGGCCCTAACCTTCATTTGCAGCCTGTAGGCATTACAGTAATATCACTAATTTAATACAAATGACAATGAGAGGAAGAGACATGTTATTCACAATACTAACTTCTTCCCATCCACAGATGCTTGGCAGGACTTCAGATCTGCATTTAGGGAGCTTGTAGGCTTTGCTGAAATGGCCATTCTTTGTACAAATATGCCCCCAAGCAGCAATAAAAAGAAACAGATGCAGATTAGCACTAATAAATCACAAACCCACTGCACTATACATGTAATGCATGTGAATAGTCCTAATGGCTTTGTATCTGCTACAGAAGTACAGACCTATGGAAGGCATTGTCCTCTTTCACAGCATCAGATCTCCCCAGAACTTGAAGGCAAAGGGCACAGTACCGACATAGAGACTGGGGGACACCAGGGACGAGCAAAGTGGAGTAGAGCCACCTTCACCATGCCTAACAAGCTTGCAGTATTTGAGACATCTTCTGAAAACTTGCTATCTCAGCTCATTCTGCTCTCCATGGCAAGGTACATGCGGTGGGCTGATTCATCCATTGCACAACCTAGGGGGCCTGTTATAAATCCAGGTGGCTGGAGCTGAGGGGGGGCCTGGATGACCTGATTACTCTGACTTTCCAACTTTTAGAGGACTAACAATGGGTGAAATAAATCTCACTGATGGCTGACTGAGCTATCCTGCCTACCACAGTGTCAAAACTGAAGTGGGAGATAAGTAAGTATATCCCTGCGTGAGGCAGCCAGACCTCAATTACAGCAGAAAAGGTATTTGTGGCTTTGTAGGCAAGCAGACCAACTACAGGAGGTGGTTAACTTTGACATCATGTCTCCTTCTCTTCACTGACTGCACGGACACAGAGCCTGGTAGCCCCAGCTAGGACAAGGATCAAAGCACTTATTGTTCTATCAGTCTTAGACACTATCATAGGTGTGACAAACATAATCATACATCTAGATGACTGACCCAAAATCTCCAAGAGTTCTCAGAGTTATGGATTACGATGGCACTATGCATTTTGGAGAAGGGATGCAGAAGTGCAGAGAGGACAAGCCAAAGGGACTGAGGGACCGCCAAAAGAGTCCATAAATCTATTTTTACCCCAAATGGATCTAATTGATTGCAAAAATATGCAGTGGAATAGATGGAATGTGTGTTTGTCTGTATACCTGTGGCTTTCTGCAGGAAGTCCCAGAACCCCACTACTTCCTGTTTTTGATCTGCCCTCTTGTGTCTTGAGATCAGGTGTTTTTGACTTGCATGAATTCACACCACTGCTTGCCTGCATCTTGGCATATACAGAGGCTGAGAGTCAATGACCTTCCGCGCTACCTCCATTGCTCCTCTCAAAGGATCTATTATGTGGCTCACTGGAAGAGCACAAGCCTAGTTCTGTTTGAGTCAGCATGACTCTTACAGTACAAACACTGAAAAAACCTCTCCACATAGCTAGCCTCATTTTGCTTTAGTCAGGAAAGGTCAAGGCAAAATTGGAGTCAGGATAAAATTGGTCAGTGTTTGGAATCAGTCCCACTTGAGCTTGATTTCCTGTTTCTGAAAAAAAGAAACCCACACCAAACCACACTGCCTCCCATTATCTGAACATGAAATTTAGTGAAAGCTGCTATACATGCCATACAAACACATTTTAGATACAGTAATTCCTTGGGTGCCTTAAGAAACTATCAGCATGAGTAAGGAGGCTTCACAGCTACCAAGAACCAGATGAAATGTGAAGGCTAGAGTTTATATTCTTTCCATCTCTATCTATAAGGTTGGTCATTCAGAGAATTGCCTCTAAAATTGGTGGCAATCTCTTCTAGAAATATACCTAGGCCAACAGAAGAAACCAAACTGGCAGCTTCCCAGTTAGTACCCAGACCCACCATTGTGGATTCAAAAGTAATTGAAACAGCCTGAATTTCAAACTGGGAAAAGGCAGACAAAGCTGGCTTGATGTTTTGTTATTTAGTTAATTAGGCTAGAAAAATGAAAGTGCAGTGTACCTACTTGATCTAAAAGAAAATAATTAAAATACTAGTCTGTAGAGAGCAATTAGATGCATTATTGATTAAATAGCAGAAGAAAATGACAGTTTGTTAACTGTCTGGTTTTAATAGAATATCTGTCAAAGTCAGAAATTCAGTCTCCCCCCTTCCCTTCAGCCCCGTCCTTCCATCTGGCAGCAAATCCTTTTGGAAGAACTGAAAAAAAAATGACACAGACAATGAAATAACCTCCAAGTTTTATGGATTTGAGGGTCCAGGAGGCACAAGTAAGCACTTCATATTAATATTCCAGCATTGTAGATGCCTAATAGATACCCAGTAGTATCCCAGAAAAGATATCTTCTCAATTTTCTTGCTCTGTTTATTCCAACCTCAGTACTTTCCATTAGCTAATCCTAATTAGGGTTACAGTATTTTCTGTTATCCATCCTAACTACCAAAAGTATAGTCTTCTCTGAAAGAATAGAGAGGAGAGGGCTTAGGGTTTGGGGGTTTTGTTTTGGGTTTTGTGCGGTAGGGTTTTTTTTAACTTCCCAGAGCAATTCACTGTCCTCTCTGTTGGACTGTTTTTGGAGTGGAAAATGCAATCTTTGCTCACAATACATAGATATGACCTCCTCAATTTTCTTCTGAATATGAATTCTTTAGTACACATTAAAACGGAGATTTCTGCAACGCTAACATGCTTTTCCCTGGCTGAAAGGAAGGGTCATCATGGCTCACATATTTTCAGTAACAGTAAAAGTGTGAAATCTTTTGGAAATGCAATGCATTGTAGGTTCCATGAATCAACCCCAGACCTTTTTATCAATGTTTCATAAGTAGTCCTATGTTCCTCTTCACAGGAATACATATAATGCTGGCAGCAAGAATACTTAAAACCAAGCCATTTTATTCAAAGCCATGCAACCTTTCATCATCAACTTCTTGAACTCCCCACCACCATCCATTGATTTCCTGTCTTCAGATATCTAAATGATGATTCCAGCTCTATTTCCCCCAACAACTCTGAATGTATGTCAGTACAACTAGTAACTTCTCCCACTCTCTATCATGCACTCTCTGCTCCTTGTTACCAGCCTCCTACAGGTTTCCATCTTGTTTTCTCACCAGCATTTGCTCTGACACAGTTCAACCCCTGTGCAGAGCCTTGCAGTACCCAGCAGGTAAGACACCATTTGTGCACTAGCACATTCCTGCACAAGTATGTCACTGCCAACAAATGAGCTGTTACTCTAGATCAACTGGGAAGATGTAACTTGGTGGGAAGAGAGCTAAAAAGTCCAGAAGCTGAGCTCCCTGTCCCAGGAGAACAAATTTTGCCTATCCAGACTGATCATGCCTTAGGTCTTTCTTGCCAGCCTGAGCTGTTCTGTCCCTCCATGGTTGGCCATATCTAGTCTAAATCTACCCTCTTTCAATTTAAAACCATTATCCCTAGTGTCCTATCACTACAAGCCCCATTAAAAAACCTGTTCCTATCAGCAAGAGAGAAATGACAGTCAGCATAACAATGGCCTTGAGAGACAGGGGGGCAAACATGTCTGAAATGTCTCCCTGCTGCGTTGCTCAACCTTAATCTCTAATATACTGAGTCTTAGATTAAAAGATAGAACAAGCACTGGGAGCTCCTGGTAGAACTGCTGCTTCGGCTCCTGTATCACACCCACTTACAGCACTGAGCACAGACTGACTGCACTTAGCAAAGGATAAAGAGATCATGTAAAGGAAAAGCAGCAAGCAGAGTGAGGCCAGCAGAAGTCTTAACAACTGGTTTATTTGCTCTGGCCATTGCATATACAATGACAAAGTTTATGTTGCTTTTACGCTGAAGAAATGAACATGTGAGTGACAGCAGCTAGACAGCCAACAGTGATGATCCACTCCTTTTACGTATGGACAATACTTCCCAACCGTGTGTTGACACCTCAGGGAACTAGTTCTTATCTCTGTGTTGACTGTCCTGAGGTGTGAGAACAAGGGAGCAAACAATGCTCATCGTAGCCTTTTACTATTGACCTGGAATCAGTTTGCCAGCCACAAATTATAAGCCAAGCATCTGACACGGGGTAGTATATAGTCAGATGGCTATCATTGCCCATCTGCTGGAAGACTTGCCTCATTTCTGGCAGATGTGACACAACATTAGGAGTGATGTGGTGAAGCCAAGCAACAGGGATGCGCTTCAGCCAGGGCAGCATGCACGCCAACCTGTGGAAGTCTGAGAAGTTGCTCTAGAGCTTGCAAGTAACACTTCAGAACAACACTGTTGCTTGAACATATATGTCTTTAGTCTAAAAATAACAGAGTGAAAAATAAGTAGACTCCATGGAGAATGCAGCAGAAGGTACAGAAATATATGCATTCCCTCTCAGGCAAGGGCACATTTGCCTTCAGACTAACTTTGAAGATTAGGGCGCAAGTGTTATTTCTTGCATCATCAGCATGAAACAACAAGGAGACCAAAGAAAGACACAGCCAAAAGAAAAAAGGGAAAGGGAAGTGGCATTTAAAGATACAATGATTCAAAATCTGTGCAGAGGCTAGCAAACAGGGCTTGAAATGAATCATAAAACAAAGATAAGACTTTGAAGTAGTGAATGTGATCTGAAAAGGTAGTAGATTGTTAAGACACAGTAGTATGATGCAGAGTGACTGTCGAAGGACAGCTTGGCACCATGTATAGCATGGAACACAGGTAATTTCTGTGTTTTCTTGGTCTGCTTCCTCGCAAACAAACTCCAGAAACTTATGCTAAGTCAAATAGCTCCAGCTTCAGGAGAATAATTTCTTCACCTCTACACAAAAGTTTATCACTCAGTAAGCAAGAAAAATCAGAAGGAAAACCCAACCACAAAACCCTTTCAGCAATAGAATGCTATTAAAAAGACAAGCTATACCATTTTTAGAAATTAAGACTAAATACATCAAAACAAATCTTTCTGCATATTTTGAAAATGTATCCTAGAGCACTCTAACAAAAACTCCTATACACATGCCAATATCATGGCTTTTAATAATGAAAAGCTAATTCAACTAATTTCTTACAGTGCAAACCAGAAAACTTGCTAGCAATTTATTATCAGGAGCTTTACTTCTGTTGCCTTTATTAATGTAAGCTGCTGAGCTATTTAGTCAATCGTCCTCACAATCTTTAAGGAGTTTTGTTCACAAACTTACATAAAATTGTCCTATGAATTTAACATCTGACTCCAGAACACAACCTAAAATCATTAACATTTTACTTCCTCTCTTTATTCTGTCTTTTTCTAAAGCAATGCATACAAACACATACAGGTAGGCAATTCTGTGTGTAGCTGCCTGAGAACCATATCTAAAAACTTTCATCATGTGTTCATCTTAGCATATTATCACTACTTTGGATGTACAGCAGTAAAGCCTAGTGGGCAAATAAGACTGTCAACTAGTATCTCCTTTTAAAGGATACCATGAAGCATAAATCTGCATGCTTTAAAACATACATGATCTTATAGCATATTTAAAAGATTATTTTAGAGATTTTCTGCCTTGTCCCTAAAATTTTTATTGCAGAAATATATGTACACCATTCTGCTTTCAAATACCTCTGAGAAATACCATACACATAAATTTTACAACTGTAAATAAAATAAACTAAAGCCAAGGTACTGTACCTAAGCTTGTTTTGTGGGTAGGTAAACTGCATCCTTGGCATTCCGTTAGGTTCAAAGATGGCAAATTGCTTGTTTATGATGCAAATTGCTAGACTGATTTGTGCAGCACAAATAAAACCTGCAAGTTCAGCAAGTTCTTCTTCAGCAAAGAGGAAGGAACAGGATAAATGAAGAAAGCACCTCAGCCATACATACATAAGGGAGTCTATGTTCAACCCCCTGCCATTCTGCTATGCACAGACAGTATTTGCAGTTTCAGACATAGTCAATATTCAACTACCTCTTCTGTATATCATTGACACAAGACAGCTGAGAACTGGGCTTAACTAATAAGTCTGGTCTCTATTAAAATGCATTATTTCAAATGTAATGAGATAAGTGGTCTGAAAGTACAGTCTGACATTTAGACCCCTAATATTTAAGCCTGCAGATGTCTGCTAATCCTCTAAGCAATGGTGCATCCCTACAGTCAAGGCAGGTGCTCATTTCTGTTGCTCACACACGTCCTAGGATAGGACAGCCAAGCCATCCCACACAGGCTGGCAGATGTAGAGCTTGTAGCAGATCCATCTCTTTCTGAAACCCTAACAGATTACCCAAGGAACCTCCAATGGACTAGACGCTTGTGTGTGCTAACAACTTGAACAAGTCTGTAGTAAGTAGATCCAGTAAAGAGCTTCTCAGGACAGAAGGCAGGGAAGCTCATTTCAGCTGTGTGAGACCTGTGTCTCTCTAGATCTGCAGCTGAAGGCTGGGTAGGATTCCCTGCTACATCCCCAAAACTCCAGAACAGGAGTTAGGCATCCAAATTGAGCTTTGAGTCTATCTTGTGTTGGGAAGAGTCACTTTCTAGGCTCCTCTGGCTGCACTGAGGCAAAATCTATTGACTGTAGAGGGAACCTATAAACCTGCCATGCATGCAGACACCTTTCTGTAGATAGCAAATTCAGTTTTAATACTGAGTTGAAGCCCATCCTTTGAAACTAAAAAGGGACAGACACAGAAATCAAACTCCTTCATTGTGAGCAACCCACTATTGTTAATAACTGAGAAAAGAGAGACAACAAATAGACCACCCACAGATTTAATCTGAGAGAGAAAGTAAATTTTATTGTAAAGTATGAAGCTTGAAACAGTGCATCTCAGGGCTTTGAATTAGATATGTCTGGGATAGAGTTACTGTCCTGGGTTCAGCAGTAGCAGTCATTTTTCTCGTTCTTAGTAGCTGGTGCAGTGCTGTGTTTTTGTGTTTCTTCATGAGTGGCACGGTGTGTGGGATAGTATGGGCAAGTATCGAGGCCAGTGGGCCCCTCCAGTGCTTTGGAATTTTACCACTGAACAAATTCAAAATCCAAAAAAATTAGTAAAACATTTAAAGGAGGTGTGTTGTCATTCTGGACATACCAGAGAAGGACAAATCATGAGGGGCTGTGGGCTAAAGTTCTTGTCTCATTGTACTTTATGGTAATGACTTGTAACACAATAGAATCATTGATCATGAAACTGATCTGGCTTGCTGACTGTGATGGGGATCACCATGCTGGTGCCCATCATGGGGCATGAAGGGTAGAGATAATGACATGTCTTTTTCCACCAGCGCTGTTCCCAGACTGAAAGTCAAAAACACAGCACTGCACCAGGTACTAAGAAGGCGAAAAATGACTGCTACTGCTGAACCCATGACAGTTACATACTTGAAAAGTAGAACATTTCTTCATATCCACTGTTGGAGGGATTTGAAACTATACTTTTTATTATGGGGATACTGTCAATCAAGCCATCATGTGTGCAATTCTTCCACTTTCCTCCCAGAGTCACTGCTCTCTCTATGGATATGTTAAATGTTTACTGATCCTAAGAGAGAGGGAAGTATTACATTTGACAGTGCTTGAGTGCTTGGAGCACTCAGCAGATGAAAGACCTCTGCTCCAGTTCCTGTGTTGTACCAAGTTGAAAACAGCTTTGAACTTAACTCAGTAAACAGAGAGCAGAAACTTTGGTTTGGTTAGATTTTATTTTTTATAATGAATATCAGATTTATAGGTAACACAATCAGTTTGATTGAAACTGCAGAGAACACATAATGAATATGACCCATTCATCCTCACTTTGACCTGCTGTTTTTTCAAATGCATTTGGCTTAGCTCTGCTATGATGAAGCAAAATTAGGAGAAAATTCAAATGAAATGCTCTACTGGCTGCTGACAGCTGTGTAATCAACAGGGAGTAATATATGTTAGTGAGATCTCCCATATAAAGGCTCAATTCACACATGGAGTGAAATATAAAGCATATTTTTTAAAGTTCCTTTTAAGGCAGTAAAAAGGCAGTCCCATTGGCCTGGGATAAAATATTTCTGAGAAAAACACAAAGAAAACAGCAGAAGTATCCACTTTCCGGGATATCCACAAGCTATATTTATGATTGACCTGGCAACCATGTATCTTTTAAAGATAAGATCCTACTCAATGGGAATGTTTATCTGCTCAGCATAATGATACAGTACCTAGAAAATGTAGTGAGCTCTTTTCCTATATATATACAGTGCAGCTGAACCATGATAAGTAGTTTGTATGCAATGAAGAGAGATCTAGCTTTTGTATGCAAGACCAGTATCTTAAGATATCACTCACTAAATAATATGTTGCCTACAAACATGAGCTATTCTCACACGTCATATCCTTCCACCAGCAAACTGTCCTTAAAAATTCTATGTTCAGCAGATGCCCAAAGTAGTATATTTGTCTTTCAGAAGGAACTATTGAAAACTATTGACAAACTATGGAAAACTTCAGAAGTAACTATTGAAAAGCATGGCAAAAGGGATGTTGTCAGTGTCACCAAAACCTGACTTAGTTCTTGTCTTTGTTCTATTGGCTGACCAAAGAATATTCAACACAGGCATGCAATGTATAGGGAAAGAGAATAAAGATACAGACCAAGTGCTGGATGGAAATCCCTGCTACGTCTCACATGAATACCTCCTGAAGTTATAGTAATATTGACAAAGAAAGATGCACTCTACTATGTTTGTAATAAATGTTTTCATCATTTGCAGATACTGAAAGGGAAAAAAAAAGAAAATACTGTGTAGCTTGCAGAATACCTGAAGGCAGACAGAAATTTTGTATTTTTGGTTAGATGATCTTTAGAAAAAAGTATGACTGCTATGGTTCCCAAAAATGAACAACAAACACTTGCTAAAATGAGGGATTCTATGCTAAAAAACTCCTGGGCTCTATCACTGAGTCTCATTAGGAGCTAAGATTAATTTCCTGGACCTTACTGAATTGTTCTTGGACTTTATTAGTTTCTGATGAACAGTTGCATATTGATGAATGAGGTATTGAAGACTTCAAGTATCACTGCATCTCATATTTGCAAATGAGATTGCTCATTACCCTGGCTTGTTGATTGGCTTGCAGCACAGTTTGTAAGGACTTTGCTCTCAGGTTTAGCCTTTTAGTGATTTTTGTAATTGTAATCCTCTTTCTTGAGTTGAACATAATTACAACAACAGTTGCTGCGATGATCTAAACAGTTGTGCAAAGTTCAGGATACTGAGGACACTTTTGGCTTTTCAGCAAAGAGTCCAGATGAAGTTGTTTTTACTGTGGAAAAGGAAGGAAAATAAAGAAATCCAGCCTTTGAAATAAAAAAATAAACTTTCAACATTTCAAGGTCAAGGGCATACGTGGGAAACGAGTGAAGGTTCTGCTTTTCATGCCTGTTGGCCCCTTTTATGAAATTACTGCTTTGCATTTGCCCTCTCATTTTGCTGTCTTCCCCTTGATGTTTTGGCTGAAAGCAGGAAGTAGAGCAGTAGGTGAAAGCTCACACACAGAGGGAAAAAAAAATTAAAATATTTTCCATGGTAACAGGGGGCTGGGGTTTACACGGAGGACAGAGAATGTTTAATTTAAAATGTGAATCCAAAGCCGGTTGTGCCCACCTCTAGGTGTAATCAAAGCATAGCAGGCACATTAAGTTCAGTTCCACTAAAAACACAGACCAAGCACAGAATGGAAAAGGGCAACACAGGATGGACAGGGCTTCAAGTGATGCAGAGAGAAAATTCCACAGGAAAGTATTAGTGTGAACATAAGCCAGCTGTGTTATTTAATGATCGGAGGCAGGTCCTCTGTGCTCTCAACTTTTTCTATGTTTTCTTGTAATAAGCATTCCATTCAGGTAATATTCACAGTTTGCGGAGCCACTCTGTAAGTGGCTATATAAGGGGTATATCTATAAGAGCTGCAGATTTTCAGTGAAAAGCCATTAAAGCAATCCAGTTCTCACTTTGCAATAAACACAGCTGTGCTTTGTGTCTTTTTTGTTTGCACTGTATGTCTCAGTTAGAATGTCACGTTCTTTTAGTTTTGATAGATTCTGATTAATCATGAAACTAAAGAAAAATGGCTGGAACTGAGATTCAACTCAGTTTGATACCTCAAATCCCCTTGATGGCCAACAGACCTGCAGAAACTCCTACAAGTCATCTGTGAGCAAAATTACTGCCCAGCGCCCCACAGATACTGTCCAGACTCCATTCTCCTCTCTTTTCCATTTACAACACTTAGCATGTACAAAGACCAGAAAGCAAACAAATCCTCCAGTTAGGATTGTCTTCTCCAAAGAGAAATCACTGTCTCTGATGGCATTGCCTCCAGTTTCCAACCACCTTCCCTCTGCTGCCAGATAAAGTTCAGCTGCAGGCTGATAAAACACATGAGAACACAGAGAAATCTCATAATTTTGGGGATGTCAGGCCTTCAGCTGCCGTAAATTAGTGCACACGCTTGCTTTAGTCGTGACCTCTCTGCTCAGCAGCTGTAAGCCTGGGGCGCTATGGCTCACTTTGTGGTGCTTAGGCAGACAGAAAAGGTATGGCCTGTCCTTGTTTAAGTTCACCTGTGAAAGTGGCACTGCATGTTTCCACACCAGGTTGATACCATAGTGATCATAACCTGTGTAGGGAAAAAACAAATCCAGTGTGTGGCTGCAAACCTACTTTCTGTTTCTACCTCTTGTTTTCAGGTGTTTGAGTCTATGACAAACAGCTGCCCACAGGGCTGAGTTTTTCCAGACAAAGTCATTGTTCAAAACGTAATAAGCAGTTATTTTCAAAATTAGGCACAAAAACATTGAAGAATTATTATCTGAGAGCTGAGAGGAGTTGTAAATACTCCTTTCTCACAATAAAAAATTATCTGGTCTCCTTTTTGACTAATTCTGTAGCTGAGCTGGCTGATGTTTGCCACTTGGTATGTTTAGCTTATACATACTTAAGCCCCTAAACCATACCTCCAGAAGGCTAAGGTACACTTTGAAAATAAGTATTTATGGACTGTATGCTGGCAACAGCAAGAACATAGATACCAAGAGAAGAGCTCTGATAAAGCAGCAGGCATGTACTCTGATAAGTATGCTCCTGGTGTAGTGTATTGAACTGGCTGAGCTGGAGTTAATTTTCCCCCTAGTAGACCTCATAGTGCTGTGCTTTGTATTGGTAGCTACAAAGGTGTTGATAACACACTAGTGTTTTGGCTGCTACTGGGCAGTGCTCACATGGCATCAACATTGTTCTTCCAACATTCTCCCTCACCAGCAGGCTGGGGAGAAGGGCAAGATCTTGGGAGGGGACACAGCCAGGACAGCTGACCCCAACTGACCAAAGGGGTATTACAAACCACACAATGTCTGCTTGGCAATAAAAGCTAAGAGAAAGGAGGAGCGGGGGGAGTCTTTGTTATGATGTTTGTCTTCCGGAGCAGCAACTACTCATACTGAAGCTATACTTCCCAAGAAGTAGCTGGACACTGCCTGTTGATGGGAAGTAGAGAATAATTCTGTTTTCCTTTGCTTCCATGTGCAGTCTTTGGTTTCGCTTTATTAAATAGCCTTAATCTTAACCCACAATTTTTCTCAATCTTCTTTTCTCCCCCTCCATCCTGCTGAGGAGGGGAATGACAGAGCAGCTTGGTGGGCATCTATCTAGTCAATGTCAACATACCACATGTAGCTATCCAGCCCATATTGAGACACGAACCAGTGAGCCCTTGTCAGTGTCTGACAACACCAAAGTCCAAGTCTGTGCATGTGTTGGATGGAGACTGCAGCAAAACTAGTAGAAACGAATATGTATATGAAGCTGCAATGCTGATCAAAGCCTGTAGAATCTTTTTAATTTCTTATATCTGTGATACTATATGTGCTATGATCCTTACATGAGTCCTCAGGCACAAGCAGACATGCTGTAAGGTGCACACAGCTGGTTTAAGTTAGAGGTTAAGGAAGAGGTACCCCTCTGCTGAGGAACCCCCTACCACAGAGATGGTAACCCCCAACCAAATAGTGGGCAGGCACTCCTGAGGATGGAGACATATTCAATCACCCCAGCAGGGTTTGCACTGGTTGTTTTAAGGTACATCCAGAAGTATGGTACACAATATTTCTTAAGTGATTTTTAAAAGAAATGTCGAAATACCTTTGACAACACAGTTGCGGGGGTGAAAAAAAAACAAATGGAAAGTACATATGGGCCCTGAAGAGCTCTCAGTAGCTGGGAGGCACATGGAAGGTGGGCCATGTTTGAGAGGAAGAGTTCAACCAGCATTCAGGAAAAATTCCCTGTGAGTGTGCATGTGGCATTATAACCTGATACATGAAACCTGCATTTTACTCTTTAATACCATGTAATCAGCTTTACACTCTAAAAGTGATAGGATGATCACTGTGCATGCCAGTGAAGAAGCATAACTATTAATGCATGTAGGTTGAAGTTCATGCATGCTGGAAACACTGAAGAATCGCTTAGGATCTGAGAAGTTTAGGGAACTTTGACCTAATTAGGTACAATACCACCCCCATTTCCCTCTGCTTTTTTATTTCTTTCCCAAGGAGACATCACCTGAGGGAAAGTTCTCTGATTAATAAGTTCACTGAATTTCAGAGATACAGAGATTGCATTTGCAGCTGAAAGCCTGAGTTACTAGGGAGGCTGGAACTGAAACTTGTTTCAGCCTGTAAATCACAGGACTATGTGCCATGGGCCAAGCTGTGTTTTGATTTGGTACAGTGTAAAGAGATTCCTATCAGAGCACCCCATATAAACATCCAAAAAAGATCATGTTTCTAAGCCTACAGCAAGGAGCAGATGTTATTTTCCACAATTCATTTACGGGTTAAAAAAGTCAAGAGAAGTGTTACAAAATGTTCAGTTCAGTAAAAAATAGCTACTAGCTATACATTAAGCAACCTCCAAATACATGATAACTTCTGGGAATGTCAACCAAAGAGTGTACAGACTGTTTGGTAAATTGCTTCTGTGTCAAAAATAACAAGTGTGTTTGTTGAGCAAGGTCATTACAGTGGTTCAAAACTTGTGGTCAGCAGCAGCATCTGGATGTTGCTGAGTCTGCAATTTCATGGCAATACAAATATCAACAGAATGGCCAAGCAGTGCAGTCAGTTTCTGTAACTGAGCACTGCAGGATATGTTCAAGACTGATTTATTAGAAACTTCATCAACAACTGAGTTAAGATTTCCCCATTATAGCCTTTTGAAGTGCAAATGTGAACAAAATTACAGCACATTGCAAACCCAATATGTTTTACCCAAAGGTTTGTATATGATTTTGATTTTAAAATGCACAAGTCTGAACACTCTTTGGAATGTTTGTTTGTTTTTTCCAGCTGTAGATACACTCAAATCCAAGTACATCAAAAGATAAAGTACTTCGCTAAAGTTTCTCCAGGGAAAAGACCTAGTAAACCCAACTATTGAGAGAAACTGGTAGTTAACATGAGATGAGGTGCATTTGGCAGCAACAAAATACATTTCTGGTCTTCTGTCTTATCTATATACCTCATAGTTGTTGTTGAACTTTATTATTACAATAATCTTATGAAGATTGGACTTATTTTGCTAGCATAGGATGTATTTAATGTGTATGGGAACTGATAAAAAGATCTCAAAAATTAGTTTTGTGGGTGGTGAAAGAAATCAGCTTCTTCCCATGGTCAATTCCACGTGCAGAAAATAATAGGATTTGCTCATTTATTTATTGTAAACTCTTCACCCAGCTGTAGCTAAATAGCAGTAAAACTATTAGCAATCATACATTGAACTAGGAATCACCATAGAACCATCTTTCTAACATTTCCAAACTTTGCTTCCTCGATTCTCTGGAAAAAATCCAGAAGACTTTTATAACAAGATGAAGAATTAAACAGCATTTTCTCTATGATCTAGCTATATCTGTCTATAAAATTATTTTTCAATGAAACAATATACTTTAGATAAATGTAATTTCTATTGTAAACTTTCAAAGTTTCTATAGAATCTTATTAGCTTCCATACTATTGTGATATTTCCACAGAACCGTGACCAGCCCTAAATACCAAACACCACACACCACTATTTACAGAAACTGTATGTTCCTGACATTCACATTCATTACCACAACATCACTGTCTCACCCAAGCAGCAGTCAAGTGACTAATTCCTTTCAGTTCCTCACTCCACTGGCTGCCTGTTCCAGATTTCCTAACCACCTAAGCTCATTTTATTAGGTTCTCAAATGAACAGGCACCCTGATAAATATTTTGTGCAAGTGAAAATCTAAAGGCTGTATGCCTTCCTGCATGCTCCTGCACATGAGAATTCCAAGGCTTGAAGGGTGGCATGGAAGGGGTGAAGGGCAGGCAAGAGGCAGGAGGGAGTCTGCATGCTGGTGATAGAGCTGGTAGGGATTTCAGTCCTGCTCATGGGACCTACACTCACAGCAACATACTATTGTCTATTTAAGCTTTATTTAGCTTACTAAGTAAAACTGCCAGAGAAGATTTGTTGGGCTTTTTTTCTGCCAGCATGTAGAGAATAGTTCTGTCTTCACTGAACCACAAATAGTACTACCCAAGGACAATGCTGAGGAAATATGATATATAGGAAGAAAAAACAGAATGCTTCAAGGATTTTAATCAGGGGCTGAGACAAGTTTCAGGAGTATGAATTACCACTTTGATGAGAAGAGAGCAGGAAACAAAAGGAGAGCAATGGTTGAAACAAAAATGTCATTCTAACATTATTAGTTTACAGGTTTGAGATGCTGGGGATTTTTTGGGGTTGTTTATTTTTTTTTTTTCCTTTTTTTTTTTAACTTTTTAAAAGCTAAACATTAAAGTTATTCAGACAGCCATCTGCCCTTACTGGATTTTAATGCAGCTCCTGAAATCTGATCTGAATTTATATAGGCAATAGCATCCTTTGAAGTTAGCAAGCACATAAACACAAAAGCTTTATCAGTAGGGCCATTCATACAGCAGTAAAGTGATTGTAGAGTAAATTCATCCAGCCACAGCCTGTACCAGCACAAAAACCATTCCCAACAAAGCATCTAATTTTAAGGATAGGATCCCATTCCCTGAGCGCACACAGTCTCTAGTTACTCATGCGGTGTGTCAGGCATTTAATAGGAACAAGAGTGGGATTGACCCAGTGACCTCTAGGACAAGCTGCAGGGCTCTTACACAGGCATATGTGGCCTGAGTCACTTGCTGGTTATATAGCAACAGCAAGCTGAAGCTTCAAAAAAATTTAAAAACAAGGTTCTTCTTGTGTCGTTTAATAGCTATGCAGTGCCAAGAAGGCTGGCAGAGTCTGTTTCACAGGATGGCACAGGTCAAACTGATCTGTGGTCTGTAATTTTAGCTCTCTGCCCAGCACAACATAGCAACAGCCTCTTCTAGCTGGCTCTTCTGAGACCTCCTACCCACAACTTCCTTCCTACAGCCCAAATTAACAACAGTTTCTGCCAACATTAGCATAGTTCAGAATGTCTCATAATGATACAAAGCATTATATAGAGCACTATAAAACAATACAGCATGTCAAAAAGTGTCTAGTTAATTTCTGGGGTGTTCTACATTATCAGAAAAACCTACAGATTTCCCCTAAGTCACCAGGACACTGTTAGGCAGTGGGACATCCCTCAGCTCCACTTGCCTCATCTCCCAATTCCCATTTAGCCTATCAGGATTGTCACCTGCCAAAGATATTCTCAGATGAAGCAATTAGATCCACACCCTTATTTCCATCCCCATTGCCATTTTTCCAGCTATACATTCAACTCTGGAAATGTCACACTGTAAAGAATAGAGAGTCACAACTTCATTAAACCACAGGGGTGATTAGATGCACACTGTCTGAAAGCAGTATTTCTTATTATTGCCAGGCATGGCACAATTTACACAAATTGCAGCAGCTCCAGGATCATATCCTGTTGGGTTTTCATAGAGCTTTGTTTGTCCTTCTGTGTAATTGCAATTCCCCAGCAACTGCAGGGTAAGTTTCTAACATAGCAGGCATTCTTATCTTTTGGCTTCTCCTGAAAAATTGTCAGCAGGTGACAACTCACAATTCATTAGTGCTGTTCTGCAGTTTCACTCCTCCCATCTCAAATCACAGTTTGATTCAGGTATCTTCTGCTATGAAGCACTTTATTAGTTTGTTAATATTTTCCAACTGTTTCATGGGGAATAATAGGAACTAGCGGTTACTCATCTAAAGCTGTATTTCCTTAAAAATTACCTAAACTGAATCTCACATCAGACCTAAGCTCTTCCTGAAACTTCTGTCTAGCTACCTAAAGTTGTATATGCACAGCAATACCTCCTCTTAACAGTATCTTAGGAAACTAGGAACAGTATAGGA